>JAIKVE010000154.1:13986-28256 GCA_024679115.1 Phytophthora pistaciae | reverse complement strand
GCTCGGGGAGCGTCGCGTAGATGCGGACGCATCCTCTCGGCTCGGAGAGCCGGCAACGGACTCGCTGTAGTCCACCTCGCCCTCCTCCTCTTCTCCGAAGAGATCCCTGGGGTCCATCGTGCGATGAGTGGGTGCTCGAGGGGAGCTGGGGCTTGCGCGCCGTGAGCTGTGCTTCAGGCGGTGCGCCGCGAAGTACTCGGACACCGAGAGCCTGGAAGGCGTCGTGGGTGTGCGCGCGGGCGCTGGCGAAGTAGAAGCACGAGGTGCAGCAGCACGAGAGGAGCGAGGCTCCGAGGCGGATCTCGCGGAAGGCTGTCTGCGGTCGAAAGACCAAAATGCTTTATGACTTGAAGTCATGTGAGGGCGCGTTGCGCCGAGAAGTTCTCAGAGAAGTCCACGCGATGTGGATTGACTCGTTCGAGAAGAAGACTTGACGGAACAAGACCCGGCGGTTGACCGTTCAGCGTGAACACCCGTGTCCACGGTTTGGTGGGGGAGGGTGTAACGGGGTTACACGAGAGGTTACCCGAAGGGTTACGAAGTGGGTACACACTGTCTAACCTAACTCAGTAGGAGAATCAGTACATGGCTCCACAGCCACTGATTGTGCATATGACTAGGGTTCACTATGCTAGATAGTGAATCGGATACATTTACACCATAGGCGGCTTGGCCGCGATAAAGAGAAATACATTCAGTTTTGAGATTCACACAGTTAAGAGTTAAGGGTTGACTCTTGGAGTCCGTAAGGTGTACGGACTCGTACGTTCTGGTATTAGAACGGGCTATCTTAAGCTGAGACTCTGTGAGTTTGTTACGTCTTCCTCTGACGCTAAAGCTACGGCAGCCCCGCTGCAGGGCATTTCGAAATAAAAGGGAAAAAGCTCCTTGAATTTTTGTTCCTCAGGTTGATAGCATGGGTACAATCCTACTAGTACGCGCGTATAGATTAGTTTTAGTATGACCTTTTGTATGCAATGATATATGGACACCAAAGAAAGGTAAACATAAATTCGAAGGTAAGCGGGGATACTGTAGCGAGGGCATTTGGGAAGCGATTTAGAGGTGGACGCACTAAAGAGACCTTCAAGGGTATTAAAAAAAAAGCCTGCGTACGGAGAAGGCATAGGTTAAATGTTTGGTCGGGTGTTTTGGGAGGAGGTCAAGTTGGAAGGTGGCCGCAATGCCTAAGCAGGGTCTCGGTGCACTGCGGTACCACTGTTTTCAACACAACTAAACTTTTTCATGCACAAAAGGTACTTTTTCCAAATCTTGCGCTCTCCGATTGCAGCGAGTCTCATTGGAGACCGGGGTGCGAGCACACAATTCTTAGGGTGAAAAAAAAAACAAGATGGGGTGTCATCAAAACGAAGTTGGCTTCAGCAAAAGTAAGCCCTTATATTAGTGCTCAATCAAATAAGGAAATACCAAAAACACCGTTGTTTTTAGCGATGAGCACTGCAATTATACAACTGGCACCCGTGTAAAGGCTGGTAGAATGCCGGACAGGATGCAACTGGTGCAGACAAAAATCCGACAACTCAGAACGCAAGCTAATTGGGCTATTTTTTTACAAATATGAGTAGGATTAGGCAAATGTCTCTCAGTAACCGCTCATTTGCAGTTCTACCAGCCAGCCACCCAATGAGCGCAGTATTTATCAAGAACCTAAAGGTTAATTCGACGAAAGCGACTTCGGCAGCAAGGAGTACCAAAAGGAGGCGATCAAGACCCGATTGACCTATAGCAAGGACCGCTACGTCACCTCGGCTGTCTCGTGGAAGTGTGCAATCGAGACGAAGTCGCCCTCGCTGCTGTTTCATGGCGCTGTGGCAGTGTCGCAGGTGTTACACGTAACTACCACCCTGCTACAGAGGTCCACACACATGCGCTCAACCTGATCTTTGTACAGACAACGACTAACGAAGCCGACATGCTTAATGCCATCTTCCTATATAAAAACAACGATAAATTCCCTTCCGTCAAATCTGTAAAACTATCATAAAACACACGGTATGCTGCATAAAATACACAAAACGTATATAAAGTGCACACAATCAGACGGTATACAAAGATGGTCATGTGATTGAATCTGATTGGCTGGTTTGCTCATGTTAAGCTTTGCTTGACTTTGCCTGCCGGTTTTTAGTGCCTGCCGGCTTTGTAAGTCGTTGTCTGTATATCCCGTCGAATCGGTTCTCATACCATGAAATCTTCAACCTCGGATGGGCTCTGACCTGCACAGAGCCAGTACAAATTAATGTAAAGATTATGTATTTCATGTTAAGTTGTGTACATGGTTAGGTGATCTACATTAAGATGTGTTGTGCCTGGAGGGCGCTCTATAGAGCTGGTTGTAGCAAGTTTATAGCCGTAGCCATAGGCCTGTGGGCCGAGAAAACATCGAAAAACAAATCAGGCAGTATTACAGCTGAAAAACGACACGGAGACATATGCGCGCTCCAGGGGAGATTGGGAAATGAGGCCGCGATCTGAAAATCGGGGTCGACTATTTGAAGGACTTGGCCTTTTCTACAATCTTCTTTACGCGTAAATACACCTGACAGTGTGTGGCTTACATAAAACATATAAGAAACCTCAAAGAAGAGATTATTTTCGAAGGGTTGGCTTCTGTGTACCGCAGAGGCCTAGGCGGCTTCACTCTTGAGTTTTGGCTTCTAACCGACAAGGCACCTACTCAACCAATGGCCCGTGAGACCGGTTAACTACATATTTCCATTTTTTTGTCTGTATGTTGTACGATATGCAGCTGCTATCGCTGTTCACGCGTAGTGTGCTAGCTTGCGTTGAGGTTAAATTTGCTGTTCTACAAGGAGTTTTTTTTTTAAGCTTGGTTTACCTAAGCTTACAATACACCCGGTGTTCTCCGCTCAACTTATCCTTCCGTGCTGTTAGCGAGTAGTCTTTGACAATCTCGTCCTCGATGAAATTATTGCGGACCAGCAGGCGGCGCGTTTCCTCGAAGACAGCGATGACAGCTTTGTGGATGTGCGCGCGAGGCTTCCACGTCGGCTCCCAGTTCACCAGGTAGTACGTCTTGCTCTTCACTTCCTTCCAGTTCCACAGCTCGCCACATGGTGTTGCTTCTCATCGTCGTCGGGTTCTGCGTCGTCAGCTGGAGGCGGGGCAAGCAGCCACTTGCGCACGTCGTCAAGGCCCACGCGGCGCTTCTTTCGCTCGGCTAGGGCAGCGTAGATGATGTTGATGGCATCGGGAAGCAAGCTGGTGGAGCTACGGCAGTGTTCATGGAGAGCCGTAGATGTCAGATTGCTTGATCGCTAACGCGGATCTTGTGCGCCTTGCCTGCAGCTATACACGGGGTCTTGAACTCCTTCGGAGCTGACGAGGCTTGGCGACGGGCATGGCGGCAACATTGTGCGGTGCAGAGTTCGGAAAGCAAAGTGCCATGCGCCGCAGCGAAGTGCAAGTTCAGGTCAAGTGCAAAGGTAAAATCATGCGTAATTACGTGCTGGCTATTTGCCCAAGGATGTTGGTAGTGCGAGCAGGGGCAGGGAAAACGAGGCGGCCAGCAGCTTGAAGCTGATTGTAGTGGCGAACAAGAGCGTAAGATGGCCAGCCCTGTAAAGCGTGCGCATGGACTTGAGAATGTTCTCAGTTCCGCGGGCTTTAATACCATGGACCTGCAGAACTTCTAGCAGCCCCTTCTCGGCGGCAGCACCAAGCTTCAATACATCGTCTCGGTACTGCGAGGACTTCTCGTCAAGCTCAAAGCCTTCGGCGAGGAAGATGCTCGTGAACGCGACGGTCAACTTGGAGTTCGACATCTTCTGCTTCATTGTAGCGTCGGTCGAGCTCCACATGTGGGGGGGGGGGGGGGGGGCTTGAGGGTACAACGAGAACCAGGCATCGTTCAGGCTGGTAGCTGCAGAGCTACGTCGTCGTTTGGTCGGTGGTTCACTGTTGCCAGCTTCCTCACTCGCTCCATCTTCATGTGCTCGCTTCTTCTTGTTGTAGATCGTCGCTTCCACC
This sequence comes from Phytophthora pistaciae, assembly GCA_024679115.1. NCBI lineage: Eukaryota > Oomycota > Peronosporomycetes > Peronosporales > Peronosporaceae > Phytophthora > Phytophthora pistaciae. The sequence continues at coordinate 24,245 of JAIKVE010000154.1, read as the reverse complement.
AGCGTCAAACGGGTGTCGTGCTTCTGGCTGACCAGAGTTTCCTGTTCAACCAAGGCTGCTTGATCCCGAAACAAGGGGTGCTTGGTGATGTCAGCTTCAGCGTCGGTAGTCTTAATGCTTTCGTGTTTGGAGCTTGAGGTTGTGTCACAGACCAGGTGCGACCACCACGCGAGCCGCTCACTGACACAGAAGCCTTTACCCCTCGTACAAGTTTCCATGCGCTGTACCGCCAGGCCGTCTGGAGCAAGAGACTTCGACCCCGGATAGTGGAGCAACAGGTATGCCATCAGTGGGTTGACTACCCGTGCATTCACATTGTACTGTGCAGTATACAGGCCGGACAAGGAGACGAAGAGCGACAAGACAACCGAGCGAATTCTTACATGTGTGTCGGAGTCGAAGGTGTCCAGCGACAGAAGAGGAACGTTCGCGTCTGGATCGCGGCTGCGCAAGACTCGAGCGACCGTGTGGTCTTCCGACGGTGTGTTGAAAACGTAGGCGAACGCTTGTTTGTCGCTGCCATGTTCCAGGCTCCTCGGTCGAAAAGCCACTGCACACACATTCCCGCTCCGTTGGCGTGCTGCGCCCCTCCTCACCGGAACGAGTAGAAGTTAGCCACTCAGCGACCACGGCCGGCTTCACCACTCTATCAAAAACGTGCTTGCTGTGGATACCGGGTGCTGATTCAGGCGACTTATCTTCATCGGTCCGCTTGGCCTCGGCTTGGTGCAGGAGCACGGTCTCCTGGTGGTCCATCAAGTCGATGAGCGTGTGCTGGCGTGAGCGCGGCTTTTGAAGCTCCGTTCGCTCCGGGAGATGGCCTCGCAGCGATGGTATTGGTGACGACTGGGTTACCAATGCAAGATCGATTACGAGGAGCGGGCAGGTGGTACAGTCGTCTTCAGGGAAGAGTGAGAGCCCTTGCACTGAAGAGGTCTTGACGCGAATGAAGTGCACGAAGAAGACATCACCCAAGCCGATGGAGATATTCGCCTATGGGGGCAGCGTGAGGTCCGACGCACGCCCGAAGAGAAACCAGAGCAAGCACAGCAGAGCTGCGTCTTGGTTGGCGAGAGTTGTAACAGCTGTGGAATAGAGATGCACCATCATTTGCTTCAACGCCTTCTTCGTGCATGCTGGAGCCTTGTTGACGAAAGCTCCCGACTAGCGCTTTATACAGTAGCGCTCGAGAACATGTCCTTTCTTTAGCAGCACCTTGTCCACTGCCTCGCGGTGCTGTGGGCTGGCGAAAGTACGGCATGACCGAGTGGCAGGACAACAGCTGCTCTTTGCGGCCCTCCTTGAACGCGAGGTGCATGCCAAACTTGTCCACAACAGCCTCTAGCACGAGCGGAGCGCTTTCGCTCGAGATCCAGGGGTTCGTACTAACGCATTATATTGTAGTAATAATCAATAGTATTCTATAATATACTCTCAACTTATCTATGCGATACTAAAATATCGCATTAATATCGATACAAAAATATCGGCAGGCCACTTTAATTTTTAGTCCGGGTGCAAAAAAGCAAAATAGCTTGTTTTTGAGTGTTTTCGAGCTCAATTTTCTTATTTTGCATTTGGCTTATGATTGGCTGATCTGGGCTCTGCAATATATGGTATAGACTACATCGTTACACTGTACCAAACCGACGGAGATACAGGCATTGTGCCAGACGAGGAGGAGCCTAACATCATTCTCAATCCGAGGCCTTCGATAGTAGCAGAGTTAGACAAGTATTTGTTGTTAGGCTCCTCCCTTCTAAGTTTCGTCTGGAAGCGCAATGAATCGGGCTACACTTACCAAGAGTAATATTGCACTAGTAGTACATAAATCACCGCACTTTTCCACTTACCAAGCACTGCTTTGAGGCAGGTAGCTTCGTGGGCGAAGCCATTACGATAATACCAAGGTAAGGGAGTCGTTCGGCGGTGTTAATTGTGTGTGTAGTGGCGCATAAGCCATCCTAATTCGCATTGCAACCCATTTGTTGCAGGTTTGTGGGTCATGGAAACCTTCTTATTTTTGAGCATTTCAGCGCTTAGTTTTTTTTTTGTAATTTTCGCCAAAATTCTCAAATTTAAAGTCTTATTAGTATTATTATCCCTACAATCGGGTTATTAATAGTAATATATAATATTGGTATTAGTCTTTGCTGCTAATACGAATCCCTGCCGGGATCATACTGGAGGAATATCTGCCAATCGTATCATGTGTGGGTAGAGAATTTATATCTTTTCAAACTCTATTCTGTGCTTGCACTGGTTTTGAACAATGAAGTACTCATACACATCCTTTGAAGTGTTATTAACTCTTATACAAGTCCCGTCTTCTTTATTGCTGGACAGTCCATATCAGAGCGTACATATACGTAGGATAGTTTGAGAGAAGTGTTTGATATCAACAGAGTGGGTTCCGATAACTGCAGAGCGGGTGCATACTACGGGCTAGTCATAAAATCCATATGGAAGCCCGCGGGCTGGTGGATACCGTACAAAATTAAGATGTTGGTGGCTACAAAGTGCGCACATTCTAAACGACAGAGGTTGGTATTTATCGCGAGCGGTTCAGATCGCTGAGCGGAAGATCTCAAAAAAAAAATAAAGAAGCCCCAGCAGCAACAACAAGCACGAGCCTCAATAACCCCGCCGCAGTCCAGTCTGCACCAAAATCTGCCGTCCCGTTCCGACCTCCCCCCCCCCAAGAAAAACGCTGCTGTAAGCGGTGATGAGACGAGCCCTGGCGGGTATGGTGCTGCTGCCGTCGGTGGAAGCACCCGTCCCGGCGACAACAACGCTTCGGGCACCAAGAAACCAGTCCACCCCCGCAGCAAAAAAAAACAGTTGGGGGCCGTGCGCGCGAATCCCTTCAGGCTGCTGCTGCCGCTGACTCACAGTGCCCGGCGCAGCGAGGAACATACCGGTGCTGCCGAGGATGGGGTGCCCAAATCTGACAACGCCGCTAGTACTGTGAAGTTGAAGCGTGCAAGGCGCTCCGATACAAAAAAAAAAAAAATCGCCAATCCACAAAAGAACCAGCGCCGAGTGCAAGTCGCTACCGCCGGAAACGGTAACCGCCTGAGAGGCAATGACGAAGCTGAGGCTCCGACACGCTGTGTAGCCGCAACCGACGGGCTTGCCGGTGGTAATGTGACGACCTGCGGCGAAGATGACACTGCCCAGCAGAGGCCGTGCGCTCTCAAAGTGATGTATCTACTACTACCTCTCGCGATGCTAGCGCTAGCGATGTTCCACCCTCCCCCAGTGAAGTCGGTAGCGATAACGAGTCGACTGGCGACAACGCAGTTGTTTGTGATGCGACTAGACCGCTGTCTCTTACTGCAATGAGAGCGAACGTTTGGAACGAGGGTTATACCACGGTTGCCCAGTTCCTCACTGAAGACGAAGTGGACATTGTACTTCGCGCTATCCGAGCCACGCACCCGCGCCATTGGCTGTGCCTACTGAACTGTCAAACCGACATCAGATGACTGTCGATATGACCAATGATACTTCATGATACTTCAACGGTCCCGCCAGCGTTCCAGCTTGTTCTGGAGCGCTTAATTACGTTTGCGTCAAGATTCACCCTGCGTGGAGCGTCTCGGAGAGGTAACCGTGCTGGAATCGCAGCCACACGCCAAGGCAGAGCACCTCCATCGTGGCTTTCAAGGAAACGAGACCGTGGAGGCTGCAATCAAAACGGAATGGTTATAGGACTCGATGCTACTTGTGTTGGAGCCTAATACAGTGATGACCATGGTGGCAGGGTCTTTCGCAGGTAATACCTTCCGGGGGAATTGGGTTATTATCGATGACATGCAACCCGGTGACATGCTGGTCTTTCGCGGCGACCTGCCACGTGCAGCAATGGCAACTGCAGTGAATAATGTCCGCATCCAAGGGTGTGTCAACGTCGACGGTGTCGATCATGACGAGATGTTTGAAGAGCGCGTTGCGTTGGGAGACGGGCACTGCATAACTACGTCCGCTACTGCGACAACAACCCGGACAAGCAGATAATGCCAAGGAATACAAAAAGCTTGGTCGTGATATCTTCAGGAAGTACGGCACACACGCACAATTCACAAACGCATACACTCCGCAACAGAACGGAGTTGCGGAACGTCGCATGAGAACTATCATGGAACGGGTACGAGCCCTACTGCTTGACGGCAAACTTCCCAAACAACTGTGGGCGGAGTGTGTCTGTCATGTTGCGACCTTGATTAACATGACACCTAGCTCCAAGACCAACGATCGTACACCGTATGAGCTCTGGTACAACCCCATTCCATCCATGCAGTACATGAAGGTTTTTGGTTGTAGTGCGTACGTCCATATTACAGAGCAATACAAGCTCGATGCTCGAGCACGGCTGTGCATGTACCTCGGTGTTCCTGGCCACAAGAAGGGCTATCGCATGATGGATCTCAACTCCCATGCCATCGTCTACAGCCGAGATATCATCTTTAAGGAAGACGAGTATCCTTCCCTGGCTAACGTGACGGAAACACCAGAACAGCCCGCTATCGAGTTAGATCAGCATGTCCACACGGAATCGATTGAGCCTGTACCTGCAACGCCATCACCTGCAGCTAAGCGCAGGCTACCACCCCTTAGGGAGGCGCTCGACAGGACACAGATACATTACTCGTTCCGAACCGAGACATCCTCTGAAACTCCATCGCCTCCTGACCCCGTATCACGACCGATGACACGGAAGTTACTCTCAATGCCGAGGAAGATTTTTACAGGAGCAAGAGCAACGTAGAAAACTGCTCTATACATTGCTAGCTATTCGGTATGTCACCGAGACCACCACGTATGGAGCGGCCATGAAGTCGGCTCACGCTAATCGGTGGCGTAAAGCAGCTACAGCGGAATACAACTCCCACATGGACAACCAAACTTGGGTTCTGGTACCCCCTCCGAAAGGAAGGAAGCTATTAACCTGCCGATGGGTCTTTGTAGTAAAATATACCGGCACAGGCGAAATAGACCGCTTTAAGGCGCGTCTGGTGATCAAAGAATTCCTTTAGGAACATGGCATCGATTACAACAAGATTTTCTCACCTGGTATCAGGATGGAAGTACTCAGACTCCTTCTTACCATTGCAGCGTTGCTTGACCTTGAAATCCACCAAATGGACGTAAAGACAGCATTTCTCAACGGCTTGCTAGAAGAGGGGATCTACATGGCTCAACGGGAAGGGTTTAAAGTCCCGGGTAAGGAGCACCTCGTGTGCAAACTCCTAAAGAGTCTGTACTGGTTGAAACATGTTCCCCGTGTATGGTACAAAACGTTGTCTGCCTTCCTTGAAAGCCTAGGGTTCCACAAACTAATTAGGGACAGCTGTGTGTTCAAACGCACGGTTGATGGTACTACATGCTACATTGCTGTGTATGTTGACGACGTCCTGATCTTTGCGCCTACGCCAGCCCTCGTAAACGAGCTGAAATCAGCCCTGAAAAAGCGGTTCTCCATGACTGATTTAGGGGAGGTGAAGTACTTACTCGGCTGGTCGATTCAACGTGACCGTAAGAACCGAACGATCTTTATCCACCAACACAAATACGCTACGAAGGCCCTTGACCGCTTCAACGACTACATTCCGTACCCTATAGCAACCCCAGCAGAGCGGAACGTCAAACTCTCCGTAAGCAGCCAGCCCAGTAGTGAGGCAGAGAAAGATGCGATGAAAGATATTCCGTATCGCGAAGCCGTTGGCAGTATCATGTATCTCATGGTAGGCACGAGACCCGACATGGCATTCTACATGCGTGAGGTCAGCCAATTCCTAGCTAATCCGGGAATGGAGCACTGGAAAGCAGTAGTTAGAGGTCTGAAGTATCTATTAGGGACTAAAGACTACGGTCTTCTCCTCGGTGGATCTCTCGAAGTCACACCCGAGAACCTGGCCGATAAGCTGACAGCTTACAGTGACTCTGACTATGCCAACTGCCCCGACACGAGAAGATCAGTCGGTGGATATGTGACTATGCTTGCAAGCAGTCCTATCTCGTGGCTTTCGTGCAAACACCACACGGTGGTTCTCTCTACAACAGAGGCGGAGTACATCGCCCTATGTCACTGCATGCAAGAGATGATTTTCCTCAAACTGCTCCTCAAAGAGTTAGGCTTTGGCACGACGCAAGCCAATGTCATTCACGAGGACAACCAAAGCTGTATTAAGATCTGCTATAACCCCGAACTACATGGGAGATCAAAGCACATTCATGTCCGATACTGTTTCGTGCAGGAAAAGGTCGAGCGGCACGAGTTCTCGGTCGCTTACTGCAATATCAAAGGTATGGTTGCTGATATTTTTACTAAAGTTTTAGACAAGCATCAGTTTAGAGAACTTAGGGCTAAGCTCAGGATGAAATCCCTTGACGCTTAACAAGCCATTCCGTATATTGTACGATAATAACACTAATGCATGAAGCATGCCTACTCAATTGCGTTCCTTTAGTTTTTTTCCCACTGGGTTTTATCTTTTGTTCGCTCTAAGGTTTTCTCCTCACTAAGGTTTCCCTGGTTTTATACCGAATTATTATAGGCATATGACCCTTTATTTCCATGCAGACACAACTCGCTTTTGTTGGAAATTAATTTTGAATAAGGCAAACGCGGTTCCTAACTACCTACTTTTTCTTAAAGACAATGAAAGGCCGAATACAGGCCACGAAGGTAATCCAGTCCATTGCCGACGACACTGGCTTGGGCTCCTTCAAGTCGTAGATGCGCTGAAACTTGCCCTTCTTTCCTTGGACACTGAGCACGAATGCATGCCCAACGAGGCTATGATTGTACGCGCCGACGAAGTAAAGACCGGTGTAGAGAGGCACTTCCTCCAGTACACGTGCCCCACGCCGTCCTGCAACGGTGAAGTTGTCCTTGTCAATGGCCTTGAAGATGAAATCATGGCCGGCGTCTCTGAGGCGGCGCAGGAACCGCAGCACTACCTTCCACGACGTGCCCCCTGTGAGGTCCACTCCATGCTCTCGGAGTTCATCCGCAACAAACGTGTCGATATCATCCTGCGTGACGATGTCCGGGCGGCCAGCAAGCTCGGCCGCGCGCTTCAATGCACTGAACATGCACAAGCCTCGTGCGTCAGCGCCAATTGCCCGCTTGCCGAACTTATCCTTAGGCCAGAAGTCCTTGAACTTCTCCTCGCCGGACTCCTTTCAGCGATCCACGACAGCCACCTCGTCGGCGAACCCATCGTCCAGCAGTTGCTGAAGAGGCTCCCAAGTGCGTTGAAAGTAGCGTTGGTTGACGAGCAGACGACTGAGCCATAGCATACGGTACTCTGGACCACGAGGAGAATTACGGCGGTCGTTGATACGGGCCACTCTCCAGGTTGTCTTCGTAGTTGCATAGTCCGCTGTAATCGTCACCTGCTTGGTGTTGTAGTACTTGCCGTATATCGGGTAACACACGTCACCGTCTGACGATTCATCGGTTTCAGAAGTGCCCGTTCGATGACTGTATCTTCACATTCGGTGGCTGCATCCCGTTCGATGGCACGAGGTACATGCGTACGTGCCGTGAGGCGCTGGTCGGTTGCAGCAGTCTGGGCTCTACGAGATGATTTGCCAGTCCTATCAGCAGCCTTCTTTACCTCTGGGTGATGCACGCCTTCATCGAGAGCACGGCTTGCAAGTTCCGTCAGTACCTGAGCAGCAGCCTGGTCGGTGGCGCGAGAGGCTGAACCCATGTCACTACGGTCCCTCGACATAATGCCGCCAGAGCAATGTGCCGTGGCGGCGGGAACATGCTCGCTCGATGCACTCGCCGGCGCTCCAGCACCACTGCGCGAACCGCACGGCGCAACACTGCTTGCTGCGGGCGCTGCCTCCGAAGATTCTGCAGAATCCTCGGCTAGGGCTGCTTGAAGGGCCTCTGCGAGAAGCCCACCAACAACCTTCCTCGCCTTGGCTCCAGCGGCCTTCTTCCGCTTCTTCAGCTTCTTCACCTTGGCCCCCGCGGCCTCACACTCCCCGGTCGCCGTGGTGGCTGCCTCCACGCTGGACTTGGCACCAGCACCTTGGCTCTCCTTGCGAGCAGCTGCACGCTTCCACATGCGCTCTCGAATCTTGGCTGCAGTGCCGAGCTTCCTTTTCCCCAGGCTGTTCGGCGCTGAGGACGGCGTGCCCGGCACCAGTGCTACTGACTGCGCTGTCTTCGAGAGTGTCTCCATGGCTTGCCCGCGAAGTCCTTCTTCCCAACACAGCGGAGCTGAGTGGGCTAAGTCGGAGCAGCTAACTCGGGGGCTTCCTTGGTAGACGACTCTTTGGAGACTGAGACGTTTCAGCGAGATTCTCCAGACACCTGTAATATTGCATGCATTCTGGCATGTTCCAAAGAGATGCAAAGATGCAGGGAGGCTGTCAATGTTTGCACCTTTACATAATGACACATCGTACCAGATGCCTCTGGAAGCTGATGATCGGATACTAAAGGTCCCCTTAGAGCTGTTAGTCAAGGAGTAACTATGCTGTATAGTCTGTACCAGCGTTGTTTTGCTAGAACCAACCATCTAAAGCTCTGCTGCTGGCAGTGCGCCATCTCTAATCTAACTCACTTCGTCTTTTGACGACTCCTCCACACTCCTCTCGTCCTAGTCTCTCCGTTAACCTCGCAACAACCGTTTTGGTCCTTTTCCACGAGAGCTTTGAATCAAAGTTTCATAAAGTTCCAAGTGGCTTTCTTGAAGTGAACATATTTTATCCAATTATCGACTGTAAGATACGAGCTCCATTTACCTCTATTTCAAACCTTTAACAGCACGCCAGCCTCGCTCAACTCGATGTCCAGAAATGGCATCCCTCGCATCGCATGCTCAAAGTTCGAGCCTCGAACATGACTGAAATTACTCGATACCTTCGCTTCCATAGAGCACACTCTCTCGCTGCAACCCAGGCTCACTTCAAGGCAGCCCTCGACGATGGAAAGGACTCGTGCCCGCGCAGCTCTGCACCAGGTCCCTCGCGGCCTATCTTTTGCGAGCAAGATGATCCCACCTCGGCCCGCACCACGCAAAACTGCGTGTTTGCTTGGCCACCTCTTGACTCAGGAGTCTCGAGCGCGGCAACTTGCAAGACCGACAAGACCCGGTGGATTCGAGAGTCTCGACGAGACCGTCGGCCACTTCAACCACGGCTGCGAATGCACTGCAGCTGAGACCGAGCAATCAAGCGCGGACCGTCGGATCCTCGCAAAATGAAGCCCGTCCGGGACTTCTTTGAACTTTCGGGACAACAATCACCCAAGAGCGACGGCCGCCTCGTCTTCCTGTCCACTGCTGTGCGCAACGAGCGTTGCCAACGACACACGATGCGCGCTGCGGGCCGCACTGCGAGTTGACAGTAGCAACCTGCGTTGCTGCTTCACGCACAGCTTCGCGATGCACGAGCCGCGTCGACTGTGTGACCAAGTACATGTATACTAAACACTGCTCTGGAACGAGCACGAGCAGCGCTCGCAAACCTGTAGCGCTGCTCTAGCCATGTAGTGCGGTGCAGTGGTTTCTCCACGAGCTCATTTAGATCTGGCTTTACCTGGACCAGCGGAAGTCGGTCGCCGCCATGCGGTTCCATGCGTCAGTCCTGACACTCGCAGCGTTCGTCGTCGCCCAGGTGGCGAACGCTTGCTTACAAAATGTGCACCAACAACTGGCAGGAGCAATGTGCGGGTCTCGTGCACGTGAGGTTGTGGGCGTTGCGGCAGACCGGAGACTTCAACGCGGCGTGAGCCGAGCCAAAGCGGCGAAAAGGGTCTGACGAAAAGGGGCCGCCGGCCCATGATCATGTTGCTGCCAAGCCTAAGGTGGTGATCGAAGCCGGCTGGCAAGGCCATCGGATGCTGCGTTGCTTGGCTTGGCGAGTCTCGCTTGGCGGCGGCCTCTACGGCGAGGCTTGTTGAATAAGATGCGTCGCCGCGATGTGCGTCGTGCAGCCGCAGGGCGAATCATCGCGGGCAGAAAGAAGTGGCGAGACCACGAAGCAGAGCGCGCTGTGCAGGTTGAAGCTCCCGCCCAGCGGGCGGGATTGTGAGCGCCAAATCTCAACAACGAGCTAACTTTTTGCGGGCAGATTCAACGCGCTGCAGGGGCTAAATTTCAGCCTGGAAGGGTCTTTACCGCACGGCAGATCGCTCTGCGCTAGCAGCGAGATAAGTGCATGCCGGCAGCTTTTGCCCCACGGTAGAGCAACAAGCAGCCTTCATTCGAGTCGCCGAGATCGGGGGGGGG
>JAIKVE010000154.1:0-13935 GCA_024679115.1 Phytophthora pistaciae | reverse complement strand
CGGCCGCCTTGTCTGAAGCGAGCCCCGCGCCTGCGCGCCTCAACTGTCGATTCGGCTCGTTTGCCGGCTGCAACGCACTGCAACGCGTTGCAGTGGTCGGCCATCGCGCGGCGTGGGTGCGGATATCCTGGCCGCCAGCGGCTACCACAGCAGGCTCACCACGGCCGGCGGCGACATGCAGGAGCAATTAATCATTTATCATTTGGTTCGAGAATACACCATGAAAATCCGAGGGGTTAAAGTGTAGATAGGAGAAATTTTCATGAATAAGACCCCCCCCCCCCCTCGGATATGGTATCCAATAACCGCCGCTAGTATCGAAATTCTGAATGGAAACGGCCGCAGAGCATGGCAATCACCTCCGAAAAATAGGGCCAGCCAAGCAAACAAGCTGGCAGGACATGTGCTGGTGGCTGGTCTCGCGGATGGCGGCGAATCTCGCGCGTGGAATCTGCGGCCGATAGGTGGCCGAACGAGCCCATGCTCGCTCGGAGGCCGCCTTTCACGAGATCGGGGCCGGGTGGGTGGTCAATCGCTTGCACTCGACGTCGGAACGAGAGCGGCAGAAACAAGCAGCCCCTAACACACCCAGCAATTGCAGCTGCTTTCGTAACACGGCGCGGCTCTCCATGCGGCGCGAGCTCGAATCTATCGAGAGATAGCGCCCGGGGATCGACGCCAAATATTCAGAGAGCGCGGTTTCGCCGAGCAAATTTAGCAGTAGCTCGAACTACCAGCATGAGTTGCCACCAAACCAGCAAGAGTCTAGCATTGCATAGCGCGCTGCCAGCAGCAAGCGTCCGGCCAGCAGCATGACAGCCGCGGCGTCAGGCCGCGGTGGTTGTCGCAGTCGGGCCGTCTTGTTTGACTCGCGCTCACTATGGCCGCGGCCGTTTTGCAGCGCCCGCTCTCTTGTGATCCCGGGGCCTCGTCTCTGAAATCCGCTAAGCTCCCGCGCCGCGCTCCAGCTCCAGTCGCCTCGTTTGTCTGCCAGCTGGCCCGAGCCGCTCTGCTCGCCGAGTCAAGCGAACAGAAGCGAGCTCACTTCGCATTTGCCTCACTCGCGCGCACACCTCTCTCTCTCTCGATCTTACAGTAGTAACAATGACCCAAGTGGAGATCCGCAGCGCCAGCCCCATCGGCAGCCCCGTGAGCCCGAGCGCCACGGAGTCGCCCTGGACCAAGGACGGCACGTACATCATCGAGGCCACGCGCAAGGCGCACGCCTGCTGCAAGTCGTGCGACGCCACCATCGAGGCCGGGCGCCTGCGCGTGGGCGTGGTCTACCAGCACCGCAACGGCTTCGTGTGCATCAACTGGCACCACGTCGAGTGCTACAAGGCGGTGCGCCAGATCCCGCTCAAGTGCCTCGAGGGCTACAGCGACCTGGACCCGCAGCAGCAGAAGCTCGTCGAGAGCTGCCACCTCGTCGACCACGAGCCGCACTTCCTGCTGCCCGAGGCTCGCACCTGCTCGGCCTAATGTTGCGGCTTCAGCCCTCGGTAGCGCACTGGCGACCGCCCTCTGTATTGTTCGTCCCCCCACCTCGCGAGTTTTTGACGTGACGGCGTTCGGCCCCCGGGTCCTGCGTAGCGCTGCCGATGGCAAGCCGAGTTAGTAGACTGCGCACTTATTTAAGTATCAATATGAACCACCCCACCACTGTCCAAAGCATGCATTGACTCGCACGCACCGCCACAAGCGCGCAGGCAGATAGATCGCGAGCTGCAAGTTACGCCGAGGGCAGGCACCGGCACCGTCGGGGGGTAACGGAAGCAACCCCACGCACGCGATGCGGTTGGCTACCGCTTCTCACGAGGGCGGGCGTCGTGTACAGTACAAGCTTGTACAGTACACTGCACACCGCCATCATTACCTCGAGCGCTCGCTCGTTGACTCGAGTCCGTCCCTCGTCGCTCTGCTTGAAGAGCCCAGCTGGGACTCCGTCTTTTGTTTTCATATCGGCATCTGTTTCTTAGCCTGCTAAAAAAATGTATTGCTGTCGGATACGCGCATAATTTCCTGGCCACTGAAAACTAGTAACCTATCGTAACGAATCTCGTTTGATTTTATTATGTGCCTCCAGAGTCTCTGATAATTAATAATCCCGTTGAATTGCAACAACATGGGTGGGGAAAGTTTTAGCGTGGTGTTATTCCGGCTCGGACGCGGTCAAACTCCATCAAGCAGAAGAAGCATATTGTCTATATTGCCTCGAGTCGAGTCGCGCGGAGCCATGGACGTGCAGATGGAGGACCAGGGCGGCGCCTCGCACGAGGAGAAGTTCCGCGTGTACAACGAGGCGCTGGTGCACGCGGCCACGTGCCCCGAGTCCAAGTGCGAGGCGCTCAACGGCCGCTGTCACAAGGTCAAGGCCAGCATCGACCACTTCGTGCGCTGCTACGGCCCGCGCCGCAAGGTTTCCCCCATCGAGAGGTATGCGATCGCTAGCTTTATTCCCTGGTGTAAACTCTCCGAGCCTCCGATTTACGTGGTGGTGCGCGTTGTTTTAGCTGCGAGATGTGCTCCAAGATCTGGGGCCTGCTCTGCTTCCACGCCAAGATGTGCCAGACGCCGCTGGGCCAGCGCTGCGCCGTCTCGCAGTGCGACTACCTGCGCGACAAGATCGCGCGCAAGCGGGAGAGCGACCGGCGCGAGCTGCAGGAGGCCAAGGCCAAGATACAAGTCAAGTTCGAGGAGTGGCCCGTCGAGCGGCGCATAGCGCAGGTGGAGGCCGACCGGCAGCAGGTGCTGCAGCTCATAGCCGACATCCGCGCGGGCAAGGCGCGCCAACCGCAGGTGGTACAAGCTCAGCAGCAGCCCATGGTGTCCATGAGCTGAGGTGCCCCAATTCAGAAAACTCCCAAAACTATGCGACGCTGACGTCCTGCGTCTCTGTCTTGCGAGGTCTAACGGGCCCTAACGGGACCCGCCCTGGGTGAGGGGGGGTCCAAGGGTACAGTATAGCAGCCGAGACTCTCGGCGAGAGACAAGAGATGGAGAGGCATGGGGGTCGGCCCGAGGTCCTTGCGAATGGAATGTTATTTGCTTTTATTTTTCATGTCTGCTCTCTATGTCCCTGCGCGTTGCTTGCTCATGGTATGGCTGACTGACAAGGTGACCACGTTGATTGAGCTCCCTCTGTCGACCCGTGATGCTGCATAGGCTGCAATACCCGTGTAGAAGAGTGGGTCCGTTTCCGTCTGAAGACACCGGTACGATCGCGTCGCATGCGAGTATGCGGCCAGTTGCGGTGATGCAAGTGCCGTCAAGCGAGGGCTCGGTCGATCGGTACCCGTGGTGCGGCCGTTTTCCTTGGAAATGAAGGGTCGACGCCAATATTGGCCGGAAACGAACGAGGCTCTTCGTCGGTTATCGCATCCAAGCGGGTGCTGCAGCGAGAGACGCCACTTACGGCTGCAATCGCCTGTGGAGCAAAGCCTAGCTGGGACGACGGGAGTGTGTCTGCAGTACCTGACGGGTGCAACCTGCTACAGTGGAGCCCGACGACGAAACTACTCGAAAAATGGCAGCGATCTATCGCGTTGGCGAGCGTGTAGATGGTCTATACGATGAAAACACCGACGATATGTGGTACCCGGGGCGGATACGATGCGTTCATGCAGGCGAAGCAGAGACTGACAGCGCAGACGGCCCCACGTTTGAAGTTTTGTACGACGATGGAGAAGTGGAGACGCATGTGCGGCCTGAATTTCTTCGCCAGCATGTGCCTGGCACAATTTGTATTGGAACTCGTGTGCTTTGTCGTTACGATGGCGGGGAAGAGTATTACCCAGGCCAGGTTTCAGACGTGCAGGAGAACGGAAGGTATACCATTGCGTACGATGACGGAGAGGTGGAAGAAGACGTGCCCCTCGCTCATATTCTGGAGCCCAAGGAAGAGGAGAAGGAGGGAGAAGGAGAAGCTGTGGAGGATGATGCAGCGGACGAAGAGGAACAGGAGAAGGCGTCGGACGATGCAGAACCCGAGCAGCAGCAGCAACAGGAAGACGAGGACGAGAATGAGGAAGGGGATGCAGACATGGAGGAGGCGCAGGATTCTCCCAACAACCCGGCGGATGATCCATTCAGTGGCGCGGATTTTGCTCAAGAAAATGAAGAGAGTGTGAACGGTGATGACAAGTCCGACGAGCCAGTGACAACCGAACCATCGGAGCAGCTCGACCATCCCACGTCTGAGCAGCCAAAGCACAACGAAGCCTTCCCCCCTACCCGACAAAATGAAGGCCTTCCCGACCCGACTCCTGCGGGGGTGTCTGCTGAGCGCGCGTACATTATTCAATCGCTCCAGCTACTGGAGAAGCGACTGGGTGATTCGGCATCTACCAAGTCGGTTCTCTCAACGTTGGTCAAGCAGATGCGAGCATATCCCCAAGTCACAGCCGATCTGGTTCACGAACATGGCGGCGAGCGTTTAATTATCGACGCGCTCACGTTTCATCAGTCTCACGCGGTCATTCAATGCTACGGCTTCGTGCTCCTGCGCAGACTCTGCTTTTTGTGTGTGAAAAGCACGCACTACTTGCTGCGCAACGGAATCGTGGAGTTGGTGATCCAAGCGATGAACGCGTTTGCGGAGGACGCTATTCTTCAGGCGTCTGCCTGTGGGGCCTTAGCTGTATTTACGCGAGTCCAGTCTGGTTTGAACATCCTTATCGAGTACCAAGTGGCGCAGCTAGTGCTTTCCACTCTCATTTACCACAAAACTTACAGCGTACACACGCGGCAAGTACATTATTACGCGTGCGAAGGTAACGTACCCGCTGTGATGTAAACGTATCGAGCTCATTTCAACTCTATTGCGGTTTTGCTATCATGTTGCAGTTCTGCTGGAGCTGTGCGAGCTGGACGATCTTCAAACGCTGAATCTGCTTTGTGGTGAGCAGGAGGAAGATTTGACAGGTGATATGGCTCCAATCTCTCTGCTGCTCTTCTTGTTGCGCCAAGGACTCTCACTTGATGACAAGAAGGCTTGCTGCGCTGTGGGTAGCTTACTGATGTGGTACGTACGAACCATTGAATTTGAGGTGCTAATACTAGATGTGTGTTTGACTCTAACTTATTCATTTGGTGTGTCAATTCCAGCTTAGCCGCCAGTGGGAAGCGTGCAGCAGCGTTGATCCTGGGTCTCAATGGAATAGCTGAACTTTCAACCGTAATGGCGAGATACCCAACCGAACCAAGCATCCAAAAGTACTCCGCTGCAGCGTCGAAGCAAATTGCACTGTGTACTGTCCGGCAATCGCCCACGAAGAGAATCAAGGACACGGCTACAGAGATTTTACGGGAGGCGGAGTCGCTTGAAAACACTCCCACAGATCGGCAGCCCGTGAAGAAAAGCTCGCTTCGAGGTCGATCTACCAGCATCGGAAAACGCAAAAGCAACCCAGCCACAGGGTACGGAGCTCCGTCGTATCCCCGTGGCGCGGCATACACCTCTAGCACACCTTATCGACACGCGCAAGGCTTCTCAAAAGCGCCGTCTCCATACGGACAAGGAGGCTCTTGCTTTGGGGGTGATACGAGCACATTTGGCTACCCTGCTCGTGACTTTCCTGCTACAGCTCCACAGCAACCAAGCAGCCTGGTCATCCTAGATGGAAGTCTTGGTATGGATAGTGGCTTTGGCTCCACCAACAAGCGGAAACAACTCTCGAAAGAGGACCGACAATCCGAGCTGTTTGACGCGTACGGCATCCAGGGAGTACCCAGCGCTGCCAACGGGAGACCTTACGGGACGAAGAGAGCACAGTTGAGAGCCCATCTTGCATCCGCTGAATCCGCTTGGGCCCCGCAGCAGCATGCCTCATCAAGCAGCATACCTTACTCTAGTCGATCGGATTACATGGACCATGGTCCGGCCTATTCGCACCGAGACTTCATGTCGAGCCGACAGAATCGCTGGGACGACAATGACGAGCCTCACCACACTGCTGTATACGAACCCGAAGTGAGGCAGCCTCGAGGAGCAAAGCGAAAGAAGAAGAACCCAGCGCCCCGAACAGCGTTCCAGGTGAAAATTGAGAACGAGAACCAGCTTCGAGTGTCCAGAGAGACTCGCTCTCCGTATCCGTCACCTCAGCGCTTGGGTGTTGCGACTAAAAGAGCAGCGAAGGCGCGTCAGAAGCGAATCACTGGCGCAGGCTACTCAACTTTGACCGGGAGGTCGAACAACACTTCCTCTGAGTCGTTAAATGACTACGCCACGCAGTTGTTCCAAGACAACGTATCTCGCGCAGGAAGCGGCGTCCCCACCAGCTCCAAATTAACGCCGCGGGAGAAAGAGGAGATCCGAGAGCGAGAGCGATTGAGCTTCGCAGAAAAACTCCACAAGATGATCGACAAGGCTAAATCGACCTTGGCAAACGGCAGCACGACGCCCGTTCCTTCAATCGACCACACTTCAAGGCAGAAGGCTTCGGCGAGCTCCAAGACAGCACGAAAGACTCGTGAAGCGCCTTCAGATGACAAGCGTCCTCTTTCCAAGAAGTCCCGTCCAGTAGTCAGCAGCACGCCGAAGTACACTCCGAAGGAGATTTTGTCGCCCCGAGAATCAACTGAGACTCGGCCTGCAAAACCGACTTCTGGGGCGTCTAAGCGCCAAGCTGGAGCTAGTGAGGGTCACCAAACTCCTTCTGGCCATCAAGCACCCATGGTCGCTAGGGCCAAGCAAGTAGCTTCCCGGCCTGTTGTGCCTCCGAAGGTAACTTCAGAGCAAAAGCCTCGGTCTGTCGTCAAGTCAAACAAGAGTGCCACTGCAAAATCGGCTGACAAGAAGGAAGTTGAGGGGGTGACGGGGTCTGTTACTACTGCAGTAGCCGCGGAGGTCATTCCGCCTAGCACTCCAGCGACTGACGAGCCGCTTCAAGTGGATTCGGATGCTGTTGCTGTGAATGCATCGCCCGAGACAGTCGATGAAGCGCCTGCTCCAACAGATATGACGCCCACACAGCAAGTTGAACCAGAGATTTCAAGTAGTAACGAAGCTGTCGCGGTTGCCGTGGAGAGCGTGCCATCAGAGTTACCAACTGAATTGGTAGACCCCGTAGACCATGAAGACAATTTGCCATCCAATGCACCTGAACAGGAGATTACGGCTGCAGAAGCGGCGATACCTTTAGCACCGAGCGAGACGGAGACCGTCACTTCCCCTGTTGATGCTCCGCTGCCGCTGCAAGAGGAATCTGTGCCTCACGCTGCCACAGAGGTGAACGTCGAGGCTGCAACGGATGTACCAGAGGCATCGGTAGAAGCACAAGAGACTAGTGTGCCGCCTTTGGAAGAGCCTAGTGCACTGCCGGATCCTGCTGAAGATCAACCAAGTGGAGGGAGTGCGACGGTGGATGCCATGTATGGAGACGCGTACAACGAGTTCGACGATAACGGCGGCGATGATGAAGATATCGCAGCTGAAGCCGGAGCAGATGCAGAAGATACTCAGATGCAAGACACGGGAGCATCGGATCCTCCAAATGATGCTCCGCTGCAGGAGAGCAAGAGTGGAGAAGCCTTGTATGACGATGGCTACGATGAGTTCGATGAGGACGACACACCAAATGCTGAAGATACTGAGGCGGACGAAGCCCCAACAGCTGAAGCTGAGGAGGCCAATCCAGAGCCAGAAACAACAGACGAAACTTCTAGTGTATCGGTAGTTGGTGAGTCTGAACCAGCAGCAGGCGAGATCGAGGCGGAAAGTGAGCAAGTGTCTGCAGAAAACGATGATCCTCCTGATGCTCCTGTTGAGAACAACTCGAATGCAGAGGTTGAAGCGGAGGCGGAGAGTGCGGTGCAAGATAGCGATGTGGATGACAATACCGGTGGTGGTAAAACTGAGAGCGCGGTTGTTGAGCCAGAAGAATCGCATGAGATGCAACCAGACGCGGCAGACGTCGCACAGGAAGCTCCAAGTGATCCGGATGTACTCGCAAGCAACGACGAAGAGGAACAGAACGATAGCACGCCCCCCATTTTGGAAGGTGAGTCCGTACCAGATCCGACTGATGAGAGCAACTTAGAGAGCGACGTTGGAAATGAGCCTGTCGCCACGGCACTTGACGGGGATACCGGCGGTAATGATACTTCAGATGACTTGGTGGATGCAGAAGGCGCTACCCTCGAGGAAGAGGCTAGCCCAGAAGCTGATACTACTACTTCGGTGGCTGAGCCAACGGTGGCGGAGAATGAGGCGGAAAATACTGAGACTGGCATTCAAAGTGCTGCAGCTGAAGAGGAAGAAGCCTCAGCAACCGATATTCAAGGTGAAGCAGCAGACTCCGTTGACGCTACATCCGAAGAAGTACAAGCCGATCCGAGACCAGTGCAACAAGATGAGGACAACTCGACTGAAGTCACCGAAGCTGCTACTACCGAGGGCTTGGAGGCAAATGAGTCGGCACCTTTGACGGAGCAAGATGTCGAGCAGGACAAAACCCTGTCGGCGGATGCCTCCGTGGTTAGCATTCAGTCTGTGGCTTATGATGAAGATAACTTCGATGACGAGGAAAGCCACCAACAAGCAGATCCAAGTGAAGAAGCGAGTGAAGTTACTCCCGTCTCCCCTCCGGTCGAAGAAACCGTTGAGCCTGAAGATCAGGCAGCTGACTTGGTTGATCCGCAGCAGGAGCAAGACGGAGAAACCTCTCAAGTTGCTGACGCTGAGGTTGATGCAAACGACGTGGCACCTGCCGCGAATAATAAGGAGGAGGATTCCAAGGGGCTAACAGCTAACAGTTCCGACCTAAGCGTCCAGTCGGCAGCGTATGAAGATGACGATTTCGACGATGGTGCACACGAAGAAGTAGCTCAAGAAGATCACGTGGAAACGGAAGTCCAGACGCCTGATCAGCAGCCAAGCGTAGATGGGGACACTGAGGCTGGTGAACCGGTTGCACTGCCTGAAACGGCGCCTCCAACACCTGAAGTAGAAAGTGAAGCCCTGAGCGAACCAGTGGCCTCTGGCGCTGAAGACGTCGACAATACTGCACCAAGTGAGTCATCAAAGGGAAATGCCGACGAACCTTTGGATACAGAGACAACCGACGAAGCTTTGGTTACAGAAACAACCGACGAACCTTCAGAACTACAACCAATTGAGCCCAGTGAATCCACAGCGGCGTCAGAGCCTGGAGCTGTTGCTGACGTTCCAGCTGATGAAGTTATTGTGCTCCAGGTTGAGGCTGCCGAAGACCAGCAGACAGTGGATGATGTAGACACACGCTACGATGCGTCAAGAATGGAGAACTCGGGTGAGGATGCAAACGGTGACGACACAAAATTGGACGCTACCCCTGAAGTCCCCGTCGAAGGAACTGATCTTCTCCCTGGCAGTGATGAAAGTTCTACCGCTCCTTCAGAGCCAACTGACACCACCGATGCCAGTCAGCCTCCTGAAATTACAATTCCAACAGATGAACTCACGCAGGAGGAAGCTCCAGAACAACCCGATGACAGTGCGCAGCCAGCGACGTATGATGAGGACGATTTCGATAATGGTGGAGAAGAAGAGCAGATCTCTCCGTCATTGACAACCCAGGATTCGGATCTTGTTGTAGACGAGCAAAAGGCTGAAGACCTGAAGGACGACGTGTCTGACGTTCTGCAATCATCAGAGCAAACTACCGACGAGCCTGTTGATTCTCCAGCAACAAACGGTGTCGACGAGCCTGGGGTGGTTTCTTCTGAGCCTGAATTGCAGGCAGAAGAGCAACAAGAGCAGTCTGCTGCTGAAAGCGAATCGATCCCTACTACCGAAGATGAAACTTCTGCAAATGGTGCTGTAGCAGGTGAGGTTGGGATGGAAACGAGATCTGAGCCAGAGTCAGCAGTCGCGTCAAGTGAAGAAGCTGGTGATCCCGTGGCTGCTAATGACGACGCTACTCCAAATTCCCCAATTGATGAGGGGGGTGACATCGCGGTGGAAGTGCCATCACCTGAGCCTGAAACTGCATTATCGACCGAGCCTGAACATCAACCTGACGAGCAAGTGAGCGGGGAAGAGGGTCCTACGTCTGCTCAGGATAATGCTGATGAGGTTGTTGTACCTGAAAGCGCGGCTGGCCATGCCCCAGCGGATGAAGCGCCGGAATCAGAACCACAGTCAACGATTCTGGATGAGCAGAATGAAGCGGAAGTCACTGTTGAAACACCTGCAGATGAGTATGAGCCGGATGTAGCAGACGATGGTGTAACTGAGCAAGCTCCCGATTCCACGCAGGCCAGCGACGAACTTGCTGAAGACTCGCCTGAGTCTGACCAAAGTCCGGTCGATGCTACTGCAACCGCAGACACTTCAGTGGAGCCTTCAGGTGAAGCTACGCAAGAGGAGAACCAGTATGGAGACGCCGACTTTGATGAAGTTGAAAACGATGCTGCTGCTCTGAAGGAAACAGCGTCTGACAGTGCACTTGCTGGAGATGGTCCTGCTGAAATTGAAGAAAATGCAGCGCCAGAAATCCCGGCGACAGCAAGCCCTCTCCCTATTGATATCTCCCAGTCAGAGGAGAACACTGAGGTTGTTTACGATGATCCTGAATTCCAAACAGAGGAGGCCGAGGCAGACCCAACCGCAACATTTGCTAGCGACGACGCAATGATGAATCAAGACCCGCCAGAACCCGCTGAGGCGCCAGCAGATATCGCTGGAGATCACGACGAGGGAGCAAACGACCAGCCTGCAGATGATGCTACTCCAGAAGCTGTATCTGATAACCCGAGTGACGACATCGTCAACGCATCCGATGCAGGCACGCAGGATGAACCTCTTGAGTCGAGCCCAGATGCTACAACGTATATGGAGGACTTCCCGTCCGACACATTACCTGAATCAAACGAAGAAGTACCATCAGAAGAAGATGCCGCCAATAGTGATGGCAATGCTGTGGCCGATAGTGAAAGCCTGGTAATCAAATCCGCCGCAAGTGACGTTCCTGCTCAAGGTGCTGAACCTTTCGCTGATGTCGATGAGGTTCCTGACGCATCTCCAAGTAGCGAGGGCTACGATGAAGGTTTTGATGAGGATACTGCTACTCCAGTTGTCGACCCGAGCGATCCGGTTGACTCCACTCCCGTTGCTGAAGATACCGCCGCTAATGCTGACGTCGAGGTCAGCACTACCTTGGAAACCGCTCAGGATGCTGTCGTAGCTGAAAGCGATCAGCTGATCGAAGGTGAAATTGATCCTAGTCCAGAAAGTGTTGCTGAAGACGGGCAGGAAGTAAAGCCTGAAGACTGTGATGCTGCCAAATCGGTTGAAGTGGAACCAACGGAGGCGCCTATGGAATCTGAAGTTGTTGATCCCGAAGCTGCAGAACTCGAAGCCAAGCCTGAGACATCCGAAATGGAGATAACGGATCCCGAAGCAGCAGCAGAGAGTAATGAGGTTGGAACCGTGTCAGTAGAACTCGAGCCTACAGGCGTTGAGGCGGACGTGGTCAATGATGAGTTTTCGAAGACTGAGGAACGGGAGTCTCCTCCTCCAGAGCTAGAAACTGTTGAGCCCGAGGCTGACGCAGCTGAAGAAGCAGAAGCGGTTGAGCCCGAAGCTGTCGCACCTGAAGCATCAGAAGCTGAAAGCCTCGAGGCTGATGCACCTCAAGAGCCAGAGGCTATCGAGCCCGAAGCTGTCGCGACTGAAGGACCAGAAGCTGTTGAATCCGAGATTGTGTCGGCTGCAGAACCGGAAGGTGTCGAGCCCGAGGCTGTGTCAAGTCAAGAACCTGAAGCTGATGAGCACGAGCCTGTAGCACCGGAAGTTGTTGAATCCGAGATTGCGTCGGCTGCAGAGCCTGAAGCTATTGAATCCGAAGCTGTGAGTGCTGAAGAACCGGAACGTGTCGAGCCTGAGGCTCTAGTGATACCGGAGCCAAGCGCTGTCGAATCCGAGGCTGTGTCGGTTGCACCAGAATCTGGCGAGTCCGAGGTTGTTCAGTCTGAACTGGCAGAAGCAAATGCTGGGGAGGTGGAAACAACGGAGACGGCGGCACTGGAAGGTGAAACAATGGAGGCAGTAGCACCTGAGCCCGATGTACACGAATCCGAGTCGGTCGATGCAAAGGATTCCGTGGTAGAAGCTACAGAATCTGAGGCCGTGTCTGAAGACGCTGCACAATCTGAAGATATTGAGACGGTATCTACCACAGCCGACTCTGCTCCTGCTTCGGAGTCCACCCTGGAAAATGCCACCACCGATACGCCTCTTGATGAGCCCGCTGCACCAGAAGCGAGCCATGAAGACCTTCCGCCAGAAGCTTCTGAAGTTCCTGACGTGGCTGACCCTGTCGTTGGCAACAGTGAAGACTTGCCCACGGAGGCTGTCGCCAAGGATGAGGAGGAAGTCGTCGAAGAGAGAAACGACCCGATCTCGGTTAACGACGATGAGGCCAAGGAAAATGCCGCCGACGAAGTCGAAGCGTCCAATGAAGAGATTGTCGCCGACGCGCCTCAAAGCGGTGATAATTCTGCAAGCTCCCCCATTGAAGCGCCTGTGAGTGAAGATCCTACCGACGTGATTGCAGCTGAGAATCCTGATCATACCGAGGCAGAGGGAGAGCTCGAAGCCGACCCGCCTTCAGACACACAGCAGGAAAGTGTCGATGATCCCGTGTACACTGACGATCTTGATGCCGACGGCGACGAAGGAGCAACGGAAGTGATCCGGAACACGGGCGAAGTCGTCTCCAGTGATACTTCCGAAACGAAAGAGGAACCGATATCCGAGGCAGCTAGTCCAGACCCAGCAGAATCAGTCGACCTAGCTCCGGAGGATCAAACTCCCACCGAGCCTGACGACTATTACGCCGATCCACCGGAGGATGAGCAGCCAGCCACGGCTCTCGTTGACACCACACCTGCTGAATATATCCAAGGCGAAGCAGTAGAGGAAGAAGCTCCTTCGACGGAAACGCCTCGAGAGGAGCCTGAGCAGCAGGCGGACGCTGTTGATGTTCCTGAATCCTCGGAGAACATGGCAGTTGAAGTTGTCGAGTCTCCTCCGGACGAGATCGCAATTGAGAGTCCTGGTGTCGCAGCTAGCGAGGGGCCAGCGACCGAAGACCAGTACGATGACGAGGACGCGTACAACGAGTTCGAAGACCAAGACAACGAGGCCGCCGCCCCCAGTGTGGAGATCCCAGCGCCTTCCGCTGCCGTCACGGAGGCGCCAGCGACCGAAGACGAGTACGAAGACTATGAGAACGAAGACTACGGCGAGGAAGAGAAGCCCGCTGCAGACCCAGTGCCCCCTCCGACGTCTACGCGTAGTGATCCCCCACCTTCTGCGCGCGAGGAGGAGATCGAAGAGGTGGCGGACGAACCGGAGGAAGCCGAGGAGGAGGAGGAAGCGTACGCCAACGACCAGGACGACTATAACAACGAGTTCGAGGACGACGACGCGCCCGCTTCGCCCCCCAAAGCCAGCTCCCCAAAGAAGGACAAGCCGGTCGAAGCTTCAGCCGACGAGTACGAAGACGACGCCGAAGAGGACTACGCCGAAGACGAGGAAGTCGAAGAGAGCTCGCCCCGTCCTGCCGCCAAATCTACTGCAGCCGCGCAGCCAGCAGCAAGCCACTCGGACGACGAGATGGAGGAGGAGCTCGGCTCCGACTACGCCGACTCGGACGGCTGAAGCAAGCACTAAAACACTTTTATATCCTATGTTATTTATTTACCAGGACGGTAATCAAAGCTATTCGCTGGAGAAGTCCCTCTTGCCGCCGGTCTTCTCGACCAGGCGCGTGTTCTCGATGACGATCTCGTGGCTCAACGCCTTGCACATGTCGTATACGCAGAGCGCGGCCACGGACGCGCCCGTGAGCGCCTCCATCTCGACGCCCGTCTTGTGCGTCACGCGCACCTGGCACTCGACCTCGATGGCGTCGGGGCCCACGACCTCCAGCCGCACCTGGCAGTCCTCGA
>JAIKVE010000153.1:0-28336 GCA_024679115.1 Phytophthora pistaciae | reverse complement strand
TGTCGGGCGAGGAGCTGGCGCGTATTGGCGGCGACGCGCACATCCTGGGCATCCGCTCCAAGACGCAGCTCGACCCCGAGTTCTTCAACACTGTGGGCTGGCACGAGCACCGCCTCTGGGCTGTGGGCTGCTTCTGCATCGGCACCAACCAGGTGGCGCTGCAGGACGCCGCGGCCGCGGGCATCCCCGTGTTCAACGCGCCCTTCTCCAACACCCGCTCCGTGGCCGAGAAGACGCTGAGCGAGATCATCGCGCTGCACCGCAAGCTGTTCCTGCGCTCCACGGAGCTGCACCAGGGCATCTGGACCAAGTCAGCCACGGGTGCACACGAGGTGCGCGGCACCACGCTGGGCATTGTCGGCTACGGACGCATTGGATCTCAAGTGTCTGTGCTGGCGGAGCTGCTGGGTATGAAGGTGGTGTTCTACGACCCCATCAAGTGTCTGCCCCTGGGTAACGCCCGCCAGGTGGAGACGCTGGAGGAGCTGCTCGGCATGGCCGATGCTGTGACCCTCCACGTGCCCGCTACCCCTACCACCAACAAGATGATCAACCGCGAGACCATCGCGCAGATGAAGGACGGCGCCCTGCTTGTCAACAACGCACGTGGCTCGGTCATTGACATTGACGCGGCCAAGGAGGCTGTGGAGAGCGGCAAGATCGCCGGTATGGCTGTGGATGTGTTCCCCAAGGAGCCGGCCAAGAACGGCGAGCCGTTCGACACGCCCCTGCGCGGTCTGCCGAATGTGATCCTCACGCCCCACATTGGTGGCAGTACTGAGGAGGCCCAGGGCAACATTGCTGTGGAAGTGGCCTCGAAGCTGGTGCGCTACATCAACGACGGCTCCACCACCACGTCCATCAACACGCCCGAGATCGACATGCTGCCCATCCGCAACAACTCAATGCGCATCCTGCACATGCACCAGAACGTGCCCGGCGTGCTGAGCAAGATCCACTCGGTGCTGTCGGACTACGGCATCAACGTGACGTCGCAGTACCTGCAGTCGGACCCTCGCCACGGCTACATCGCGCTCGAGGTGGAGAAGTTCCACGCCAAGGTGGTCACGCGCGAGCTCGAGAAGATCAAGGAGACCATCTTCCTGCGCACCATCATTTAAGCAGTGAGCTTCCGCTCTTGACATGATCGTGGACGGGCTGGCTCCGACTGCACGAGTCTGCAGGCATGGAGGCTGTGAAGAAAGCAACAACAGCAGATCAGCAACTAACCCAACACGAAAATGTATGTGAACGACGTCATCCGCGAGTGGTTGGCGCTCGTGACTGTAGGCGCAATTGATGGAGGAGATAGACACGCGCTTGCCCCTCCTGTTGGCAACCTGGTAGGCAGATAGATAGAGGAGACCATAGAGATAGACGTCTACCAGCATCCCAATACAGTACCCGCCTGCTGCGTCGTTCCATCCATTTCCGAGGGGCACGCTGGGCTGCTTCATGACCATTCTTGTCTTTATCACTACCGTCATTGTGCTGGAAGATCACCTCGCAGTTGAATCAACTCGGATCAATGCCGGAGTGCTTTTTTCAGCAACCTGTCATCATCATGAGTTTGTCCGCGCCCTCGAACCTAAAACAGTCCAGTTCTCCCTGTTCGACCAGTAGCAGAGCTAAGCAACGATCAAGAGGAAAGCATGAAAGTCGGTCGAATGGTGGCGTACAAGCCTCCGCTTTTGCTTCATTACAAATTCAAAGGCGAAGTGAGCCTTCCAGCGCACCAGGTCGGCCGTGTCTTTTTCTCTCGTCGAGGGCAGGCCGTTCTCTCACTCTCAATCAGTCAGTCGCTAGTCCACAAACTTAAGCCGAGGCGTCGTCACGGATCTTGCGAAGACGAGCCAGCGTCGAGCGGACCGTGGCGGCCGAAGCCGTGTTCAGCAGGTAGGCGCCGCCGGCGATGGTCTTGTGGCACGAGCGGCACTCCCAGATGCCGGTCACGTTGCGCTTGATCGAGTCCTTGCCGCAGAACACGCAGTTGTACTTGGAGTGCTGCGAGATTTCGATCTTCTTCACAACCTTACGGAGCGAAGAGCCGTAACGCGTGCCGTACTTGCCGCAAATGCCAACCTTTTTCGTGCGCTTGCCCTGTAAGAATCAATCATCCAAAACGTCAGCCGGCTGCGCACACGTCTCAAGTGAACGATGACCCCGATGCTCCGGCCCTGTGTGGCGTCCGCTTCCTCTCGCAATTCCTGTCTGTCTGAGTGGGTTCCTGTTCATGCCCTGTGTTGCACTTTGGCGCTGCATTGCTGCGCTGCTAGAGGGATATGGCGCTCGCAACCGACATCGACGGAGGGAGAAGCGCGAGGGGAAGCGGATGCGCACTTTGGAGCGGCCTGTAGGGGTCTAGAGCGCAGGGGAAGGGAAGAGCAAGCGCACCATTTTAGCCTCTTGAGATTATCCGGAGAGAAATCGACTTTGAAAAGTGACGAGCTCCGCGGCCCGCAACAGCAGCGCAGCCAACGATTGAATGGCCCAAGCGCAGCGCCAGACTTTCCACCAATCCACACGTTGCAAGATATTTTCCCCCAATCAGGTTGTGATACAAAAGTTTGCGTGGTGCACACATATTATCTGGAACCTGATATGGATGCAGAAAACTCGGATTTGGCAGGTTTTGAGCGCAAGTTGAAGCGGCAAACTACGCGTAACGGCGAGTCGGGAATGAATGTCACCCCGCAGCGGCGGCTTTGGCGGCGTCGTAGCGACTCAGGAGCGGCTCGATGATCGGCCGCAAGCAGCGCAAGCGTACGTCTAGTCCTTTGCCTCTACAAATATGCTAAACTACCGCCTCCAGATGTTCTGTAGCCTACGAACTGCGCAGCTGAATAACGCCACTATGTTCCTGTGTGTGAAGGTGTGGTGTACGTGGATGGCATCCCCATCGAGTCCACTCTCCTGGACGCCGGCGAGTCCGGCCTTAAAGGCGAGGAGAAGAGCGACCCAACGTCGCTGGCAGCGCTCGATCCGCGCGCCGTAGGTGCATTTTACAGCTGAATTGGGTCCTAAGCGGAGTGTTTTGACGCCTTTTTGCTGCTAAATGCTGCAGTTGTTCGACAAATACGACACGGACGGCTCAGGGGACATCGACTTTGACGAGTTCAAGGTGCTACTGCACGACCTGAGCGTGAATCTGACGGAGCCCAAGGCCCGCGCCTACTTCAAGCGCTGCGACCGTCGACGCCGAGGCAGCATCTCGTTCGAGGAGTTCCGCTTGGCACTGTACACGTGCGACCCCAAGAACCCGGACAGAACGGGAGGCTTTGCCCCAGGTCAGTCGTTGGCACCCAAAGATCTGTTTGAGATGTTTGACAAGGAAGAAGAGGGCGCCATCGACAGAGGAACGTTCATGGAGCTGCTGGAGTTCATTGGACACAAGATGCCGCTCGACAAGATGGAAGAACTCTTTGCGACCTACGAGGATGTGAGTGTGGAAGTGTATTGGGTAGAGGTGGTTGTGGTGCTTACTCGTTTGTGTTGTTGTCGTTCAGCCAGAACTGGAAATGCTGTCATACTTGCAGTTCAAGAAGGCTTGGTTGTCTGTGGTTGACGTGCAGGCAGAGCTTCGCCTGCGTGGGGAGCGGTTCAACAGGTTCTTGCCGAACTCGATCCTAGCTAAGAAGTTGGCCATGCTCGTGAACATGGAGGAGAAGCAGGAGGCCATGACGCTGCTGGAGGCCAATAACACGCTGAGTGACGAGATCATCGCTGCGCAACGACGTGAGCTGGTTAGAGAAGCACAGTTTCTAGCACGTGTGACGCTGGCTGAGGCTCTGGATGCTGCGGGGCAAGTGTATGTATTTGGAAAAGGGGCGTATCAGCGCTTCGATAGTGAACCGATCGAGCCTGACTTCGTCGAGATCATGGAGTATGGCATCGTGCGAGATTTATGGCATCAGCGAGTCTCTCCACCTGGTAAGACTCCAATTTCTCCTACAAGCACTACTGGTAAAGCGGACTCGTCCGCTGCTGCGCCCACCAAACAAGCCAAAAGCCGAGGCAATCCGAAAACTAAGGGGAAGTCTAGACCACAAGCTGAACAAATAGATACCGAGAAAGCTCACAGCAACAATGATGACGATGATGGCCATAATCGTCCGTCTCCCTCCAGAACAAAGCTCGAGACGTCTGCACGAGCATTTACAAACCGCCAGGTCTCGAAAGCAACAGCTTTTCTGTGGGGAAAGCGTGTGACCCAGGTAGCCTGTGGTGCTGCTGTTGCGTATGCGCTTACGGATGCAGGGGAAGTATTTTGCTGGGGTGGAAACAAACGACAGTGGCGATACTTCTACGATGAGGCCACCGCTGAGAGCGGATCAAGCTCTTCTTCTGTGCCGGCCGCAGAAGACCATGGCAGCGATGGAGGTGGCGCAAGTAAGTCTGGTAGTGTTGTGGTAGACCCCGCCAAAGCAGGCACGCGTCGAAAGACTGGATTGCTTGATCGTCCGCTGACTACGCGCAGTGAGATGTTGAGACTGTTCGCACTCCCATCACAAGTGACAGAAAGTCAGGAAGTGCACGATCAGCTTGGACTCCGCGTGAAGTATGCCAAAATCTTCGAAAGACCCGTGCCATTGACCCCTACAGAAGAGGATAAACGCAGGAGGTTGCAACTTGTGGGTCGATACTATGGTCTTCTGGATCCTTTGGCACCCCCGACAGCAGGAAAGCCCCCAGTCTTGCCATCTTTGGATGAGCTGATGGAAACTGTAGAGCCTGAGCTTGATGTGGACGACTTGTCGCTATCGCTGTTTATGCGTGGGGTGGAATTGAGCAAGCCTACGCGCATGGCGCTGCTCGAGACGCTTGGGGAATGTCTCGAGCTCGAGCTCGAGTGTGTGGGAGATCAGTTCCACGACCATTTGAAGCAGCAAGACCAAATTGCTCGGAGGTATCGCAAGGAGCGACGGGAAAGACCGCTGATGAGGATAGTGGCGAAAGCTAATGCACTCTGGTTCGAGCTGGGCGAACTTCGTGACAATATGCTTGCCGCGGAGAAACAGCGCCTCATTAAAGGCGAGGAAGAGTACAACAACATGAAACGCAAAATCACTCATGCTACCCAGAAGCTCAAGCGACGAGCTCGAGAGGGACATTCTGCTATAGTCGCCGCAGACAGCAGCAGCAATAACAACAATAGCAACAAGACGACCTCAAGTGATGAAGAAGCGCTGCTGTACATCAACGGATTGACTTCGAGGGGCCCGGCACTGCGCTTTTTCAACGGTGCTCAAGCTCTGCAAAACATTGCGGTGGGGTCACGTCACGCTCTTGCAATACACTCTTCTGGGAAGTTGTACACGTGGGGAGTTGGCTCCTTCGGGCGGTTGGGAGGTGCTCAGCCCCATGCATCGGCGGATGACCCGAAGCATCTCACGAATGGCAGCAATAACACCGACGATGCAGATGACGCTCCTGTCGACTCCTGGCATCACGACGTGCACTCGGCGCAGATCATACCTGCGGTACGCCACATTTGCTTCCGGTCAATTTCCTGTGGATTCGGTCATAGTATTGCACTTTCCACCGACGGAACGGTGTACGCGTGGGGCTCTGCGACCCACGGCAAGCTTGGAATTGGCCCAGTGCAGGTCAAAGAAAGTTTCACGCTAGCACCTGTCGTGCTTTCTTCTCTCGTGCATTCTGGTGTTCGCGTGCGAAAAATTGCCTGTGGACCGTCACATTCAGCTCTTCTCACTACTGACGGTGCATTATTCGTATGGGGATGTGGGGACGGCGGACGGCTTGGTCTCGGAGACGGGCGAGACGTTGGTGAAGACCGAGTACCTCGCAACGGTGGTCAGCTCCGTGTGATCCCCACGCCGACGCGTGTAACGGAGCCGTTTGGACACGAGAAGCTGGTTGAAGTGGCGTGTGGAGCTGCTCACACTGTGGTTTTGACAGTGCTGGAGAGAAGTAGCAGTGGCCAGCCTAGCGGTGGAGGATGCGTCTATGTGGCTGGGAGCAACCACGCCTTAGACAAGTTCACTCCCCAGTTCACTCATGTGGAGATAAAAGACATGTCCTCACGGGTCATGCTGGTTAAGGTGGGTTGTGGTCCAGCGCATACAGCTCTCGTCAGCACTGAAGGCGAGCTGTACACATGGGGGAAGAACGTCGGTGGCAGTACAGGGCATGCTGTAAGTATGCCTCTCATTGTGGAACCAATTCGTGTAAGCTGTATGTTTGAACGACCACGGAATTTGTGTCTAGATGAGGCTGCGACAGCTAGTCAAAGCAGCCAAAACGCCAGTGCTCTTGCCGAGTACGCATTAGGTGGTGATCACGCAGCAAAGGAGATTAAACGAAGGCGGCAAAGTCGTCGAGCCAGTGGCGGAGATCGTCCCCGGATAAGCACTGCCGCCAAATTCGCGCAAACTCAGCAGGAGATGTGTCCGTTTTGGCAGGTTGCTCTGGCCGAACGCTCTCGGATTGTGTCTATTCGCGTTGTTTTGGTGTCGGCGAGTATTGACGATGATAATTATTCGACGGCACGATCGACTTTATCTACCAAACGACCATTGCGCTCTGCTGGAGGTCCCAAGTACGCTATCATGGTGTCGGAAGATGCGTTCGACCCGGACCTTCGAGGAAAGCAGTCGCTTGCGAAGGCCAGAGGTCAAAGTGTGCACATTTCGTTGAGTGGAGCCGCACAGAATGAGCTCACGTGGGTGGTCCCAGCTGACACCTTTGGAAGCTTCATTCGCGTTCAGCTCGAGGGCAGTAGCGGTGCTGGGATGCTCGGATTGGAGCGTGTTGAGGTGCTAGGTTCGTCTAGTGAGCAGTATGTGGGCCCACGAGTTAGTGATGTGGTATGCGCTGAGGGTATGACTGTCGCGATCTGCACTCCGCTCAGTAAACGAGAAGAACTGCGCGAGAAGTTCCAGCGTGCTGCCCGAGCAGACCGAGGTAGCGTTGGCGTGTTGGCTCAACTCGAAACTTATCATCCTTTCGTGCGCGAGGAGGAAGATGAAGCGCGTGCTGAAGACACCTTGTATGCAGCCAGTTTAACGGTGAAGAGCGGAATGGAGAAGCGGGAAGTGGTCACTGCCATTGCAGCTCTCGAGGCGAAACGAAGAGCGGAAACGTGCGTGCTCTGCCGACCTCACCTGCCCTGTGTTATTTGTGAAGTGGAGAAACAAGTCAAAGCTGCAAAGCAAAAGCCCTCGGCAGTGCCCAGCCCCTCACTTCCCGCGAGTCTGCAACTGCAGCAGCCGAAACAGTCAGTGAATGGTCGAAGGAAGCATCCAGGCCAAGCGCCAATTCCTCCCCCTTCTATAAGTACGCGTCCCGAGCCAGCACTGACGCTGGAGGCACTTTGCGCTGAGTTCCTGGCGCTGAACACACGGTCAAAGGAAGAAGAGGAAGAAGCTCAAAGGCAACTGGAGCTGGAGCTGATGGACCCTGCCGCGCTTGCCCGAGCCAAGGAGGAGGAAGAAGCTGCTTCTCGACAAGCTTCAGGACAAGGGGTGGCAAAACCTGCTGCGGTACATGCACCTCGCGTTAGTCAATTGATTTCGAAGCTGTTAACCACCGCAGGCTTGCTAGGGCGGAAAGGACCTGAGAAGACGCTACAACTGGCACAATGAGCTCGGCACATTGAACTTGTTGATACGATGCAGGAGACATTGGCTAGTGTTCACTGCAGTGAAGGGAAGGCGCAATGGTTACTCGTTTAAAGTCCTACATGATATGACTGAGAAATGATGCTGTGGGTGTTCTTGGCGATAGATTCAAGACGAACGAGCCAACATGTTCGAACGAACCGCTTCAACTGGATTAAGGATTACGGGATCATGTACTCTTGACGGTTAGCTGCGAAGAAAGAAGAAGAGAACGTGAGTGGAAGGCGGTTCCTGTCGCTTTAATTTGCGTTGGTGAACGACTAGTTCCCTTTTCATTCACAAAATACCGTTAAGCCACGACGATGGAGACGCCCCCGCCACTTTTGAGCGCTGACTTGGCAGTTCCTGACGACGTGCAAGCTCTCCCGCATGTTGTCGACCTCATAAGTTCGTTCCTGATGCCCAAGACCATTGACGCTGCCGTGTTCAACGACTTGCACCGGGTGATTCGGATATATGGAGATTTCCGTCCGTGGACAGTTGGGGCCATGGACGGAGCTGCTGCTCGAGGACGTCTCGACCTTCTTCGTTGGCTGCATGTCGATCGAGTGGAAGGCTGCTCAATCGAGGCGTTCACTGGTGCAGCTGCTAATGGTCACCTCGGCGTGCTTGTGTGGCTTCGTGGGGTTTATCCGAGTTTGTTCAACCTCTCGAGGGACCTCGCAACTGCTGCGAGACATGGTCGTGCACATGTTGCAGCCGCGCTGAGGAGGGGCGTTTTGGAGATCGACGAAGTCGAACCTGCGTTGGAAGCAGCTGCAATGAATGGCTACGCCGCCGTGATCGAAAAACTCCTTCCAGGGCCTTATGACATGACCCGACCTCTTTTTGCTGCGGTGCGGAATGGTCATCTTGCTGTGGTGCAGCTCTTGTGTGACGAAAGCTTTAAGTGTGACGGTTGGTTTGACTTTGACCAGGCGTTAAATATTGCTCTGCAGGAAGGCCATAGGCCATACAAATATCGCTACCCTGTTAATAAAACGATGCCGTCTTTATGTTGCCCCGTCCGCATTGGAGCTGGCTGCTTCGCGTGGCTACCAAGAGATTGCTGTGATGATTCTCGACAGATATAAGCTCGATCACCGTGAACTGGCGTCCGTATTGACAAGCGCAGCATCAAATGAAGATTGCGACATGGTTAAACTACTGGTTGGGAAATGCCCGCTGCTGGAAGACACCCAAGCAGCAAACAAACACTTTTTTCTTGAACTTGCCGCAGGGGATGCATTGCGTGTTGTGGTAAAAGCCGATCGAGTTGATGTGGCGAAGCTAGTTGTGGAGAAACTGGGTCCAAGCGATTATGAGCTCGCAGATGCTTTGGAGGAATCTATCCAGAATGAGCAAGAATCGATGACAAAGTTTCTCCTGCAGCGTTTGCCGTCGAAGGTTCCTGGCTTCCTCGCCACAGGACACACTACGATCGGTGACGATTACCCCCAATTGACTATAAACATCGCATTTTATTCTGCTGCGGAAAACGGTCGGGTTTCAATGGTCAGATTGCTTGCCGAGAGGATTTCGGACAAATTTGGCGCTTCTTTGGTTGCGGCAGCGACCAACAACCACTTGGCTGTAACGAAAACGCTGCTCGAGCTTTGCGAGGAAAGAAACATTCCGCGTTGCGTGGTTTACCGCAGCATTGAAGAGGCTTTGAGCGTAACCAAAAACGCTGAGATGATGAAGCTTCTCGCTAAGAGCAAGACAAGATACGATAACAGTGAGGCCCTGAAGGAAGCAGTGCTGGTCCGTGATCTCAAAAAGACGAAGCTGTTTGTCAAGAAGAACAGCCCATCGTCCATAGCAATAGTGCTGCTTGATGCACCGACTGAGTGCTCCGCGATATTGGAAGTTCTTGTGGAGCACAGCGACCAAGAAACAATCGAGCGAGCTTTGATGCAGAGCAGATTTGATAAGAAGACTCGAGTTTTGCGGTTGCTGCTGAAAAAGTGTGACCCAGGTGCATACATTGCGATCTTCATGGAAGCAGTAGTACAGAGCCGTACAGCGTTGATGCAGCTGATGCTGGACAAAATCGATTCCGCTACGTTGACGCGAGTGTTACTGGCTGGTGTTGTTGCCGGCAACTTGGCCTTGGTCAAGCTGCTGCGAGATGTGTGCGATGCGTCCAGCGTGTCATTTGCCATGGAGACGGCAGCATTTACAGGCCAGTCACCTATCGTCGACTTGCTGCGTGGCAGGTGCGATGCGAAAACACGACGTTCTGCCGCTGCGAGAGCCACAGCCGCTGGATACGACGACGTGGCATGGTTGCTGACAAGTAAAAAGACTCGGATGAAGTGAACAAGCGACTGCGTGCAACTACGAGCACTGTTTTGATGTTTTGTAGCGTACCTTTGCCTGATTTTCAATGAGGAGTTTCTGTTGGTGTCAAGTGCTGATGTTCTTACTTCTACTACCTGCTGAGCATGTCTCCTGGAACCGCCTGACTTCACGTCAACGAACGCCTGTACGGTACCATGCACGTTTTGTTACCTTGTAGGCAAATACGCTGCAGCACCAACTGTCGACAAGCTTGCCAAACGGAATCGCTTGTATGCAGATGAAAGTGACATTTGAGTGAAGATGTCTTCGAAGAGCATGGTCTTCAATACTATAGTTGAAGGTGGCCCCTGTGGCTTTTTTTTTTTGCGAAAGGAAGCAGAACTTGGTTCACTCGCAAAATACCGTTAAGCCGCACGGATGGAGACGCCGCCATCGCCGCCATTGAGCGCTACCCTCGTGGTCCCTGACGAGTTGCAAGCTCTTTCGCATGTTCTCGACCTCATCACCACGTTTCTGATGCCTGAGACGATTGACACTGCCGTCTACAACGACTTGCATCGGGTGATTCAAGTGTACGGAGATTTTCGACCCTGGACAGCTTTGAAAGTGGGGGTATCGAGAGGGAGCCTTTATCTAGTGTTGCTGATACTAGACATATAATATCGTAGCCTGAAAGTTCTAAGCACAAAATAACTAACATCCCCAACCTACCCGGGTGCTCAGTAAACCTTCAGCTGTATTACGAGCCCTTTGTTAACCTCTTACTTTTCAGCAGCTACACCACTTCGTCGTATTCGGCAGCTTTGGCTCACCCGAAAGCAGTCCGTTGCTTTTTTAATTGCACCTGCCACGCAGCAACTCGACCACAGTCGACTGGTCAGTGAATGCTGCTGACTCCATCGCAAACGCCAAAGTCGACGCGTCATACACATCCAGCAGTAGCTCGACGACCTCCGTATTGCCATCAATAGCAGTTCGCTAACGCAAATTTCAAGGTAGCTGTCTTGACCTTGTCCAGCATCAGCTGCAACAATGTAGTGCGGCCTTTTGCTGCTGCTTCCGTAAAGATCGCCGCGAATGTATCTGGGTCGCACTTCTCCAGCAGCAGAGTATCCACTTCGCCCTGCGTCAACACTTGCTGGAGCGCTTTCTGGCCGACGCCTCCTTCCTTGCTAACTTCCAGCAGCTCTGTCAATACAGCCACCTGGTTGTTCGTAGCTGCTGCAACCAAAGCGTCAACAAACCGATCGGAAATTCTCCCGGCGAGCAATCTGGCCATTGCTGCATTCCCATTTTCCGCAGCAGAATAGAACGCGTTGTTGATCATTCGTTGGGAGCTAAAAGCCATCGAGGGCGTGGTTTTTCCTGTAGCGAGAAAGCTTGGAGCATCCTGGGGCAAACGCTGAAGGAGGATTTTCGTCACCTTTACTTGCCCAGAGTGCACTGATCTCCCCAGAGCGCGTTCAACTTCAGCGTTATCAGGTCTTGAGTTTTTCCACAACTACAGTTGCACCACATCAGCGCGATCGGCCTTAATCGCAGCGCACAGCACATCCGTTGTAGCAAACGGAATCGGTCTGCTGGAGAGTCTACCTGCATCGGCCACTTTTCGAGCAGCAGTTTAATCAAATCGCAATCACCATGTGCTGCTGCGCTGTCCAGTGCCGTTGCAACTTGAAGGTCACTCAGATTGCCTCTGTCGAGTATTTTCACAACGATATCGGTGCAGCCAAACAATGCAGCCGAATCCAACGCGTGCTGGATAGAGTGTAGCGGACATCGCTCGAAAAAAAGTTGGACTACTGCTGGATGACCATTCTGCGCAGCAGCAAGAAGAGGTCTCGTCATGTCGCCAGACCCTGGTAGCAGACTTTCAACCACATCGACATGACCCTTAGCCGCTGCTGCTGTCAGTGCCGGCTCCACCATGTGATCTGCAATTATGCCGCTCCTCAAGAAGGCTACGATAGGCACGTGGCCATGGCTAGCCGCAGTCGTGAGCTCCCTCACCCGATCGAACAAATGTGGATAAACTCCACAAAGCCACTGCAGAGCATCGAGATGACCATTAGCAGCTGCATCGGTGAACGCCTTGGCCGAGCAGCCCTCCGTTCGAGTGGTATTAAGCCAATGAAGTAGATCAAGACGTCCACGGGCTGCAGCTCCGTCCATGGCTCCAACTCGGTTGAAGTGAACAAGCGACTGAGTAAGGCAAGTGCAACGTTTTGGCTTTCTTTATGAGTGCGTAAAAAAGAAAACTGTTTAGCGATGACCCCTCTTATATCTGCTACTGAAGTACTTAGCCCTTTTGTTCCCTAAGTATGTCTTCGCTCTTGTTGGACGGACAACGATGTGAACTTTCTCTAATTACGGAGGTGACTCCTATAGGCTGTATGTTTGAACAACCTCGGAGTTCGTGTCTCGATGACACCCCGGCAGCTAGCCAAAACAATCAAACGGCAGTGCCCTTGTCATTGGGTGGTGATCATGCAGCAAATGGGGCGCACTTTCCGTATGTTCAACCTGTCTGTTGTTGACTGCTTCCAACGCCGGAGCCGCCCAAGCACGAAGGATTTATAACAGGTCACAGAGCAGTTAGGTCTCACTTAGGTCACATACAATCCCAAGATAATAGCATTTATTCGCTTAATTACGAATTTTGGCTAGGTCACGGCTAGGTGAGCTGCATGCAATAGTGCTCGTGCGCTTCAGGCCAGTCTCGAAGGTAACACCCCCAAGAACAATCTGGAGCGTTGGCACGAGTTTGTCTTGAGTCTTGTAGCCACAGCACTCAGAAGTGTGCAGGTGTGACCTAGACCCCCCTATGACCTGTAATAGACTCTACCCCCAAGCAACCAACCATTTCGATTACAGTAGCAAGCTGCCCAAAGCCGCGCGACGAATATTACCTCTCTCACCCAGTAGCGCGCCATATCAAGCAAGGACAGTAGGAGGAAAAGAACAAAGAAGCAATGAGCAGTGAGACCAAAACCATGCTATTTGCGTGTATTTAAACGACTTCAAACGGCGTTCATCGTGCAGGGCCAGCAGCGACGCCGCTGGCCAGGAGCGAGGTCGTGCTTGCGAGGGGGCCTACTTGCAAGGGGAGCCAGTACGGCAACTCTCCGAGCAGCACTGCTCGCCGCTCATACCACCGACTCCGTTGCAGCACTGGGCGAGTTTCTGGAGGTACGCTTCGGACGGTCCTCCACACGAACTGTAACCGGCGCATGTCGTAATGGCGTTGGTGGCGGTGGAGGTGGTGGCCACGGCGGCCACGAAAACAGCGACGAAAAGCTTGAAACTCATGGGGCTTGTGGGTTGAGCGGGTGCAAGGTGCGAGGTGCGCGTATCTTGGAGAATTGAGGAATGAGCACAAGAATCTCGTTATCCCGGTTATCTTGTGACCAGATTCATGTACCAAATTGGTGTTTACGACACGGCATTTGCGCATCCCAAGAAAATGATTGTTGCTACAGTATTGTACTACGTGCTGGCGACATCAGCCTGGTGTGGTGGAACGCTGAGCCCCATCAAGGGCGAGGCAACCAGCGCGAGGCGAGGGTACAAGCTGTATTTGTCAATGTTTGAAGCTCTAACGTTGTCCCATTTTCCCGATGCCATCATATGTCGTGTCGCAGCAGCTGGTACTTCAAAAGTAACTTCTACTGTACCGGTACTGTATTATGCATGTATTGTGCTTTGCATACTTTTTGGCACTTCGGACTGTAACTCGTATTGTGGCTTTCATCCGTTTTGGCAAATCGGGTGGTCCGAGATCCGATATATCGGGCCCGATTTGCTGGAGGGCTCCGATTTAGCAGGAAGGGCTGAGGGAAGCTCACTATATCTGACCCGATTTGCGGCTGGGGGCTCCGAGTTGTGAAGCAGGCGCCAGAAATGCCGCTTTTCGCCGGCAAAAGGACCGCTGCCAAAGCATGCCTGGGGCTCTCTCAGATCGGCGTGGCACGAAGTTGTAGCCGCCGTAGATGATCACACAGGCGATTTAGCTGGTCATAGTGCTATGAAGTGGCTATATAGAGTGTACTATTGTCCCCAATGTATTGCAGTTCTAATGCGCCATGAGAGGTGGGGAGGTATGGCCAACTTGGAATGCAGCCTTACGCTACTAATTCAGGTCAGATATACCTAAATCGGACTCACCGATCGTGTAGGAGCTCCGTTTTATATAAATCGGACTCCGAGATAACGCGTCAAATCGGGCGGCAAAATTGTTGAAAACCACAATACGACTTACCGAACACGATTTATCTATAAATCGTACTCGAGTACGAATTGCTCTAAGTCGTGGATGGTCAATGAGCACTAAGTAGTGCACAAACGCCATCTCCTGCATGATTTAGCACATCCAACATGGATTAGCATCCTTTTGGCACCTTTAGAAAGTGCCATTTCCGAGCCAAATCGGGCTCGAAGCACGACTTGAGCAACTTGCATTCAAAGCCTCCATGATTTACCGCTAAGTACGAACACTAACTAGTGCACTACTTAGGAGGGCAAACTGGATGCAAAGCACAATACTCACGCCTGAAACAAACCAAACCAACCTCCTGGTTCATAGTTCAAACCAAACCAAAATTACCAGCAAACCAGGTTCGTTACGGTTTCATGGTTTGGTTTGAAGTGGTTCGAACCGACCGAAAGCGAACCAAACCAAAGCAAACCTCTAGCATCGGATTGGTCTAAATCAAGCGCTTTCTGACTACTCGCGTGCGGCTAATACAGGATGCCATTAAACATTAATAATAAGCGAATATGTGCACTAAGAAGTACTAATAATAAAGCGAGTCACAGCGCTATAGTGTACACAAGACAGAGATAGTGAATGGGGCCAAGCGTGTTGAGTAACTTGGTAACTTTCAGAGCACTACGAGGCAAGTTGGCGCTTCGGAGTAAGCCAAAGCTGTTGCTGGTTTAGATTAAAATTCTAAGTGGTGTAACTGTCTGTGTGTGTGATGCTGGCTGTCGGCTCTCGCTAGTGCCTTCTGCCAGCTTCATCTACCAAACCAACCCTCACTGTTGGTCGCATTCGTTTCGCTATCCAACTGCCAGCTTGATGACGTCGATCCGTAGACATCACCCGATGAGTTGGCTGGGCTTTCTATTATCGTTAGGGTGCCATCATGTGAAGTCCTCCACAGGCCTGGAGAGGGGCATGCGGCTTTTCGCGAAAGACAGGTTGTCTGTTTTGACCAACCAAACAGCCCGAAGTTCGAACCAACAGAAGCGGCCACGGCGTAACTCCAAACCAATCCGCCCAAACCACCGCAGTCGGTTCGGATTGCACCATCCCAGTAATAAACTAATAACCGACGGAAATATGGTTCAAAGGTCGCGTAGTTTACATTCAAACCTTAGGTTCGCACTTTGGTTGGTTTGGTTTGTTTCAGGCGTGAGAGCAACGCCAACGGTGATTCTAAACTCGGTCCTAATTCTATCTTGCCCCAAACCCAATAAAATTGTACAGGACGCTAAATCAACGCAAAGCATAAGCAAACGAACCACTTGGAAATTGTATGGAGCGTTTGGCTGATCCTATTCACGCTGCCAAATTTGGAACCGGATTTGGCAGCGGCTATCTGGCGGTATACTAAAAACAAGTGAATATGTGAGTCCCGTCTATGGGTTTGGCGCGGCCAAATTCGACCTGCAAGACGTGAATAGGTCAGGCGAGGTTTAGTTGGCGTTGCTCTGACAATACTATCGTTCTCATATGGCAAAACCACGCACTTTGCGCATCTGAAACAGC
The DNA here is from genome assembly GCA_024679115.1 of Phytophthora pistaciae. Classification (NCBI taxonomy): domain Eukaryota; phylum Oomycota; class Peronosporomycetes; order Peronosporales; family Peronosporaceae; genus Phytophthora; species Phytophthora pistaciae. The sequence goes on along the minus strand of JAIKVE010000153.1, from coordinate 12,643 downwards.
CCCAACCAAAAATGTACTAATCAACCAAAGTACGAATCGCGATTATAGCAAGAGCCGTGCGTCTTGTCCGTCTTGTGCCTCTTTTGAGCTACCGGTATTAGAGCAACCCCACCGGTCGCGGCATCTCTATTCTCTGGATTTTAGATCCAGAGTTAACGGAGGGAGTCACTCTGACCCAAACTTACTCCAACTTCTTATAGTTAGTACCCAAACTAACGCACGATACTCAAAACGAAGATAAAAGTTTTTCGAAAAACTAATATTCCGGTAATGTAAGAACCCAACTGGACGCTGAGGCCAGAGACGGATAGTCCAGACGCAAGGACGCAGAGGCCAAGACCAAACAAGCGCGGCCGCCACAGAGAGCCCAGACTGCAGAGGCCAAGACCAAGCAGAGCGGACCGCCACACGGAGAGCCCAGACGCAACACGAAGAGACCAAGACCACAGAGCTCAGACGCACGACGCAGAGGCCAGGTCCGAAGAGTCGACACGAAAGACGCAGAGGCCAAGACGAAACAGTACGGCTGCTAGGTGAAGAGCCCAGACACACACCACGGAGGGGCAAGAACAATATAGCGCAGAGGCCAAGACCAACATCACGGAGAGCCCAGACGCACAAAGAGCCCAGTCGCTTGATGCGGAGGGCAATGAGGCAAAAACGTCAAAGCGCAGAAGCCGCAGCATTACTGAAGAACGAAGCAGTGCAGACCCAACAAAAACCTTTCCGCGGGAAGTCCGCTTGGAGGCGGGAATGTCACGAGAACACCACCCAACTCAATCACACCAGGCGAGGAGCTCGCTTGGGGGAGGGACTGTCGCGAGATCAAGATAATCAACGGAAATATACACACCGGCAGCAAGAGAGCACTAACGATGCTGCACTGTATCTCGCGAAACCCTAGAACACGGCTAACCGCAAGAGCGAACCGCGGCCGAAGGGTTCAAGACCAATTAGTGGTAGCCAACAGCCCATAGCAAACAGCAAGGGTTTAAAGCAATAATATCCAGTTTCGATTTTCCAGCGTACTCAACACAGCATCCCGGCTCCCGATGGCCACCGTACTTCCTCTCTAGTGCTACCATATCACTTTACCCAATTTTAAATATTGTGACAATTGGTTCAAAGCTATATTTCACGACCTTTGAACCAAATTCGGCGGTTATTTTGGTTTGAACGTTTCAGGACCATCGCTCTTGAACCATTTCTGAGGTATGAAGTTGCATGGTTTGGAGTTACGCTTCAGCAGCAACCGAAGGTTTGGCTTCCTTGCTGTCTGGTTGGTCAATATAGCAGTCAGTGCTTCCGACAGCCACTCGGTTCGAGCCGCACTCCAAATGAAGTATAATTGAAGTTTTTATCCTTTGATCGTTGCAATTTAACGCTAAACGTAAGCTATTCGTTCACGATCGTCGTAAACTGCTTTCAGTCGAAAAAATATATGCCAACGTTGCTGAAGCCAGTAAGACTACTTCACAACTGATAGCGATTCCTCTGAAACTACATGCATGTGTGTGCGGTTATGACCTCCTCAGACATACAAAATTTCTAGCTGCAATAACCAAATTAAAGTAGCTTCCACTTAATTCCTGTACGTACACTGGCAAAAGTTTGATTAGGCTCAGCTTGACGCTCCACCTTGAATCGAGCAACATCAAGCATTCGTTGTCGAGGTCTTGTGGAATTCATTTTACAAAGACCCATTCCAATGGATGTACTCATTGAGCACGCAAGGAATTCACACTGAGATGATTTTTCGAACGCTTACAGCGCGAGACCAACCTTTCAACAAGTCAACTTCACTATTCACGAAAAGTACCATTTAGTCCTTTTCGATTTCGTAGACTTTCGACTCGCAGTACTGGGAAGTGAATTATGCATGCTAAAGCCAATCAATTACAATCTGATTGAGTAATTCGTCTTGTATGCGACAGCATCCAGCGGTCACTGGTATACTCGAGCGCATCCAGAAGATCGTGATTGAGCTCCATACAAATGTACACTGCTGCATCGAAGCAACCAGCTTCTAGAGCACAGGACAGGACAAAGCGCTCCCGAATAATTGCACCTTTCGTCTCGTGAAGCCAACGCAAGATGCTCACGTGGCCACTTTTGGCTGCTAAGCTGATAGCAGCATCTCTGAACAGCCCTCCGTCCTGTGCGAGTCCAGCCAGAACACCATATCGAAATGCCCATTCTTAGCGGCCTCGTCCATTGCTCTGGTCGTACAACGCTTCCGATGATCGTGTAGCCACTTGACAGTCTCCAAGTGTCCATTAGCCGCCGCACCGTTCATAGCATGACTAGTACAGATCTTGCCGCTCTCTAATAGCACCTTCACCGTTTCGAGATGGCCCTCAGTCGCGGCGTAGTCCACGGCATCTGTCGAACATCCTTCTGATCGGTACTTGAGAAGCCACTCCACAACATCCAAATAACCGTTCTTGGCAGCACTATCCATCGCTTTCGCTGTGCAGCCCTCCGACCTGTTGTCGTGCAACCACTTTACAACCTCCAGGTGTCCGTTTCCAGCTGCGGAGTCCATGGCGGCTCGCGTGCAGCCTTCAGATCTGTTAGCATGAAGCCATTTGACCACATCTAAGTGCCCATTGCCGGCAGCAACATCCATCACCTCTGTTGTGCAGCGCTCGTTCCAGTTGTCATGCAGCCATCGAACCAGTTCCAAGTGGCCCTCCGCAGCAGCAGCAACAAACACGTCGTTGCCACAAATACGGGAGTCATGTTGTAAAAGAAGACGCGTCGAGTCTCTCACGCCGAGCAGCCTCAATAAGTGCACGTTTCAAGCCGAAGCACTTGCCGCGACGGAATGACAACACCCACTCAATGGTGTAATAGTCTCCGCAAGACGCCACTGCGGCCATCTCCACATAGCCGTCGTAGTGCTCGAGAAGCCACCGCAAACTCTCTACGTGTCCGGCTTCCGCCGCCGCATCAAAAACGCTGGAAGGACATCCGACGCCCCCGAGAAACGAGTGGGCCCATTTCACAGCCTCCAGGTTCCCGCTCTTGACTGCCGCTTGCATCCACACAACAGGAGCGACCTTGTTCACACGAGGCATCAGCCATTGGGCTAGCTCCAAGTGGCCGTGCTCCAAAGCGGACCCAACAAGACGGTGACTCTTCTCAAAGTCAACGTGTGCTTCATCATTGGCCCCATCGCCATCAACAGCTTCCCCACCGCCGGTAGGACGCGAGACGGTTGTAGCGTTATTTGAAAACAACAATTCCAGAATATCTCGTCGTCCACAAGCTACCGCAGTGTCCACAGCTTCAAATGAGACTTTCACATCCGGGAAACCCGCCAGTAGTATGTGGACAACCTCCAGTTGGTTGGTTCGAAAGGCGCTTTGCATTCCCTCGTTGAATTGCCAGCGACGGAATTCCGGGTACTTCTTCATGCTGTAGACCGGTTCGAGCTCATCCAACTCGATGATTCGTCGCAGGAATATCGGTGCGACCTTGCATGCTTGGGCAACAGTTCGTGGCTGCCCCACAAACTCGCTGATTATACGCGAAACTTGCAGCGGAATTCCCAACTTGCGGTAGGTCAATTCCAGCGTCCTAGCATCGAGTTGCCCCGGGGTCCAGCGAGAACGTGGCCGCGCTTCCATTTGCGTGTCTTTTTGCCGCTAGAAGGTCGGGGGAGGTGGAACTCCAGCGCTTGCAAGTGCTGATTGCGAACTGAGCAGCTTAGAGAGCTCCCAACCGCAAAGTCAATTGGTTGTAAGAAACATATGACCAAGTCCCGCGTCTCCCGCCGCTTCTCTTCTTCTCTCCGTCCCTCATCCCTAGCTATTAGCGACGGCATTTTTGCTGTCCTCCATTCTTATCGGATACCAGTAAATACCATTTACATGTTAATTAACAGACCCCTCGGACGAGACGTGAGGGAGACGATCTTCCCCTGGCTAACCTGCCTGCATCAGCCTCACTGCCGCTCTTGACGTCCGCCTCCTGTAAACTGCGCCTCAGACTTATCCATAGTAAGGTAATATCGCCTGAACCGATCGAAAAGGGAGCTGGGGAGAGTACCGAAACGGAGGTGACGGAGATTTAGTCTCCATATTCGAACTGGTTTCAACGGGGAGACGGTAAATCGATAAAACCGCCTCCCAACATAAAGTTCCGTCGCAGCAACGGAACATGAACTCTGCTGTTTTATTGACGGGAAAATAGCGCAGCCAAAACCTATCGTAAACGCGGGAAGTCGCCGTTTAGTGAACGATTAGCCAATGTTGCAAGACATCTCGAATCGTAAACAAAATGTCCTTCGTGCTGGCCCACGTGACGGCAACGAGCTCATTCGCAAATTCTTTCAGCTCGCCTCAAGTCGCTCCAAAGTCTTGTGACAAGATCCATGATTCAGCCCAAAATCAAACTCACTTACTTCGACGGCAAGGGCTACGCCGAGCTCACGCGCATGCTCTTCAACTATGGAAACGTGGCGTTCACGGATGAGCGGATCTCGCTCGAGGCCTACGAGGCGATGAAGTCAAAACTCCCGTTCGGCCAGGTGCCGATCCTGGAGGTTGATGGCACCGTTTACTCTCAGAGCATGGCGATGACTCGCTACGCCGCTAAGCTCGCTGGCCTCTACCCGGCCGATGCGGTGACGGCCCTCAAGGCTGACATGTTCTCCTCTTCGCTGTGGGACATGGACGCTCCGTCATGGACTTCATGTGGAAGACGGAGGACGAAACCGAAAAGGCCCAGAAGAAGAAGGTCTTCATCGAGGAGACGGTGCCGACCTATCTCTCTACCTTTGAGAAGCTCGTGGCGGGCAAGTTCGTTCTGGGCGACACGATCTCGTACGCCGACCTGCAGCTATTCGACGTCACGGAGAACAAGATCAAGTCTGTCTTCCCGGACTTTAGCGTGGACGGCTACCCCAAACTCGCAGCGACGGTGAGCAACGTCAAGACGGAGCCCACGATCGCCGCCTACCTGGCGAAGCAGTCGACGCAGTAAAAGATGCTATTTCACTGTGGTTGTTCATGTATGCCCATAGCCTCAGCTGTTAAGCATTTAATACAGTAGCAGCAATTCGACCGAACGTCCACACACCGTACAGGGCATTTCCTACTTGAGCCTCGGTGTCTGCATCAAAGAGGTTGACAATTGGGTGACGAAAAAAATGGACCAGCCACAAAATGGGTACTTCTGTTTTCGACATCTGTCAAAAACGACTCTTATGTCAAAAATGTTATTGACGCACCCATTATTCGGGGTACCAGGACTGGTGGTCCGGGGGGTTCGCAGTTCTCGGGCGCGATAAGATACCTATATGAACTTCCGACAACACGGGCACACCTGGCAAAACCTAACGCACGAATTTTGAGCTGGCAACAGTATACTTTTCAAATAGCAACTGCGACTAAATACTTAACACGCAACTAGGGCACCGCGAGGCTGGGATACGACTCCGCGGCCATCTCCTGCGCCTGCTTCGCAACCGCAGCATCTGCCCGGTTTTCGCTTTAAAGCAAGAATAACAGTGAAGAGTTTAAAAAAAATCTCATGAACAAGATCCTGAACTGCCGCATATGCCATTGTAGTTGATCTTCTTTGGCTCGCAACTACAGACGGAGCAGCAGGTCATGCAACTTTTTGGCAATAGGCCTCATTGTCACTGAAATGACATGCGTTTCGGAAAAACGAGCAAAAGTTCTGAATGAACCTGCTGCCACCATTGATATTGCCACAGCAACGTTCTGTACGAGTTACCACCGGTAAGCATTACTCCCTTGCCCTTGATGACACCGCTCTTGCCGATGCCACGGTTGGTGCGCGCTTTAGATATCTCCCTAGATGTAACACTTTCAAAATGGAACTTGTTGTTTCTTGGCCATGCGTAGTCTGCCTATGGAAGAGTGAAAGCTCCTGTGCGGTAGCAATGTTGTGCGACTGTTACGCGAATGTCGTTCGATGACAAACTCGGCTGGGCCGCCTAACACAGTTCTTCGAACTGCGAATTTTCTGTGGCAGCGGGGCAAAATGGCGCGTCAGAACAAGCGCCTGCAGGTGGCGGCGGAGAAGGCGGTGGCGGCCGTCACGGCGTCCTCTCCGGCCAACAAGAAGCGCAAGACTGTTGCCGCAGCCGCGAAGGTGTCGGTTGAGGTCTCGTCGGAGCCGTCGCCCAGCCCCAAGAAGACCTCCAAGTCCAAGGCCAAGCCCGCCACCACTGACGCCAAGAGCGCGTGGGGTGCCCTTTTCGCCGGCCAAAAGGGTAAAAAATCCCTGGACCGCGCGCGCCCATTACCGGCTGAGCCCATTTCCGCCGACCTAAAGGCGAAAATCCAGGATTTTCCAGCGTTTGAGGGTGTTTCGAAGCGGTCGGACGATGCTGAAATAAAAATAGTCGCGTGGAACGTGAATGGTCTCCGTGCTGTCCTCAAGCGGGACGAAAGTGTCCATCTCCGCGCCTACGTGGCCCAGGAGGACCCCGACATTTTCTGCCTCAGCGAGACCAAGATCTGCCGCGACGAGCTCCAGAAGCTCGAGGATTTCCTGCCCCAGTACGAGCACCAGTACTGGTCTTGCGCCGTGAAAAAAGGTTACGCCAGCACGGCCATCTTCAGCAAGACCAAGCCGCTGAGCGTCAAGGACGAGATCATCGTGGGCGACCACGAGTCCAAGGGCGTGAGCAAGAGCGCCAATGGGGGCAAGGACCAAGAGGGACGCTTCCTGGCGCTCGAGTTCCCCAAGTTCTGGGTCGTGCACACGTACGTCCCCAATGCCGGGGGCAAGCTGGAGCGCCTCGACTTCCGCACCAACCAGTGGGACAAGGCCATGCTGCGCGAGATGAAGGAGATGGAGAAGACCAAGCCCGTGGTCTGGTGCGGGGACCTGAATGTCGCTCATCAAGAGATCGACATCCACAACCCCAAGGGCAACAAGCGCAGCGCGGGCTTCACGGACGAGGAGCGCGAGAGCTTCGGCAACATCTTGGAGAACGGGTTTGTCGACACGTTCCGCCACCTGCACCCGGACAAGGTCGAGTACTCGTACTTCGGCTACCGCCACAACATGCGCGCGCAGAACAAGGGATGGCGGCTGGACTACTTCGTCGTGTCTGAGAAGCTCATGCCGAATGTGGTAAGTGTATTTGGTTGAGAGGTTTATTTTGACAGAGCATTTGAAACTAACTGGGTCGTGCTTGTTTTCCATTATTGTTATTGTCTTAGCGCTCTTCGTACATTCGCGGGAGTGTCGTTGGTAGCGATCACTTGCCCATCGGTTTGGAGCTGGGCGGTCTGTCGTAAGCTGGATCGCATCTGTCTTTTGTTGGAATGACGGCGAGAAAACACGCTCACTTGTCTAAGATAAGGTTATCTTGGTCTGTATTACGCAAATAGACTAACCTTGAAGGGCCTCGTTCGTTTCACGTAGTCTCACCTCATGTCGCCCCCTTCTCGGCACGAACTCACTTTGCCATTTTCGTCTTCTTCGTGATGCAGCTCAACGTGCTCACACTTGCAGAGAACGTGGCGGGGCCGACGTCTGAGAAGGGACCCACCCGACGGCTCTCGTCGTTCCAGAAAATCAAGGCGGTAAATGACCGCGTATTTGTTGCTCATCGACTGCTATGGGTCGTGTGGGTCATCGTGGGTCTGGTGCCTCTGGCGCTTCAAGCTCGAAGCTACGCCAAGTTCCTCAAGCCGCACAAGTTGCCCCATGTCCTCGTCATTCCAGCGGATACTCCAAAGGAAGTGGTCAACCTGACGACCCTGTATCCTGTGAATGGATACATTCTGGCCGGGATCTGGTGGAACATCGAGGCTACGCACTACTACAAGACGGAGAGCGGCATCGTTTGCCACAACATCATTCCACAGTACAACATCCACGGAAAGTACTGGATTGGGAGCAACAATACAGCTCCATATCACGGAACGCCTTCCTCCTGCGCCAACGACAGCTTGCCGTACATCTCATACATGTACCATAGCAGCATTGGGTTCTACTCGTTCTTCGACGACATCGCTGGGACGTTTTGCACCAAGGACAACACTGGTTACACGTACGCACGGGCTCTGGGGACATTCGACATCAACGGAGTCTTCCTGGCCAACGACATGGGAGGCATGGCCTCAAGGATGTCGTTCTGGTACGCCATTGTGGGCGGACTCTGGCTGGTGTATCGCGGCCTCACGATCCGTCGGAGCTATCTGGTGTGCAGACGCTATGGAAATGGGCGTCGGTATCAACCACAAGGAGGCGATGATCTTCGTGCAGGAGAGCTTGCGCTTATCTGCGCACGGGTCGAGGAACTACCACAGGGCGGCGCTGCTCTACTTGATCGTGGAAGGAATCATGACGGATTTGTTCCTGATCATCGCCAACGACGGCTGGACGACTCGGATCCAGTACTTGTCGTTGGGCTACAACTTGTCCGGTTTGATGCTGCTGATGTTCGAGATGGTTGAGAGTATGAACTGGCTCAGCGACAAGTGGCGACAGCGGGTCAAGCGCGTCCTCTTCAGCTACGAGACGACGTTCGTGGGGGAGTTCGTCAGTGCCCTCGTGTTTCAGATTCTGATGTCTGGCCTGAATGGTTCAGACTTGAAGCGATCCAAGCCAACGGCGCTTTGTGTCTCGTACTACTACTGGAGCTTTATTAGCCACGGCGCCATTGTGGTGATAGTGCTTGGACTGATCTCAGTGGCGCGTGTGACGTCCGCGGTGATTTACGTGGCGCTTACGCACCGCACTTTGGCAGTGTTGACTGAGCCGTGTTGTGTTGACTCCACTTTGGGACCTCGAAGCAGATTGGTGATGCTGGGAGGCTACCGGTGGGAACACGGCAGACTTTACTACAAGGTCACGGCTCTAAAGGCGTTTGGGATGCTGAAGATGGAAGAGGACGATGTAAGCTACTTGGTGATTCAGCAGCTGCATTGTTTACCGCCCCAAGAAATAATTTGGTGGCGATTGGGGTCATCTCAGGTCAGCGAGTTGAACCCTGCAAAGAGACTGTCTGCACGGGTCCTATCAGCTTTCTCCATCGGAAACTGGGTGGCGCCTTGGACCAAGTAGATACCCACCACCAGGTTCGGCCTAGCCAGGGTGGATCACCCTCTGGACCAGACAACGCAATCCTTCCGCCGTGTTGAGGTATTGAAGTACAATTACGGACTTGATAGGGCTTCGAGAAATACAGCAGTAGAAAATCGATGCAACATCGAATCTCCTCATCAGAAATTTGCAAACTTGGTGAGAAGATTCAGAGGCGCCGGATCTCGTAGTTCTATTGGTGAGAATTGGGTAGGGAAGAATTGCGCGGGGTTAAAAAAATACGTTCGCTGACACGGCTCGTCTTGCAGTACTGTAGATTAGGAGTAGGAGGTGATACAGGATCCAGCTGATCAACTTTTTCGGCGAAAATGATCGACGATAAAAACCGCCACCAAGAGGTGGTGCGTCGTCTATTGTCTTGTGTTTCTAGCAACGCGGATAGATCGCCAAGTGGCAAATGGACAGTTGCTTCTGCTGCTGCTGCGAAGTGAGTGACTGACTGCTACTCAAGTTGAGCATGGACCAATATTAATTTTTTTTCGAGTCTGAATTGAGCTCTTGTTCAGTGGCCAATGCTTTCCCAGAATGTGTCGAGGCGGAAACTTGTTAAAAAGGCTTACATGCATCTGCTGGTCATGATATGAAGAAAGAGAGAACACAAGCTTGATCATTAATTTGATTTATCTCTTTCGCACCCGTTGCGATTTTTTTTGCTAATACTCCATTACTCCGACCTCGCCGCCTACTGGTACAAAAATTTCAGCGTCTTCTGGTCCAGGACTCGACAAAACTTGGTTTGGCCGAACGTGGTGATAGTTATCCACTCGGTCTAAGGAGCCGCCCAGTTTCCGATGGAGAAAGCTGATGGGACCCGTGCAAACTTTTTCCTTGCAGGGCTCAACTCGCTGGCCCGAGATAATCCCAATCACCACCAAATTGTTCCACGGGACGGAAAATCAATTCAGTCTATGAAGCACCAAATAGCTGACACCGTCCTCGTCCATCTTCCGCATACCAAACGCTTCCAGAGCCGTGACCTTGCAGTAAAGCCTTCCGTTCTCCCACCGATAGCCTCCGAGCATCATGAGTCTACTTCTAGGTCCCAAAGTTGTGTCAACGCAGCAAGGCTCAGTCAGCACTGCCAAAGTGGGGTGCGTAAGCGCCACATAGATCAGCGCCCATGTTACGCGAGCAGTTAGGATAATGCCGAGAACAACCACCACAATGGCACCATGGCTTATGAGGCTCCAGAAGTAATACGAGACATAAAGCGCCGTTGGCTTCGATCGCTTCAGGTCTGAACCATTCAGGCCAGACATCAGAATCTGAAACACGAGAGCGCTCACGAACTCCCCCACGAACGTCGTCTCGTAGCTGAAGAGGACGCGCTTGACCCGCTGTCGCCACTTGTCGCTGAGCCAGTTCATACTCTCAACCATCTCGAACATCAGCAGCATCAAACCGGACAAGTTGTAGCCCAACGACAAGTACTGGATCCGAGTCGTCCAGCCGTCGTTGGCGATGATCAGGAACAAATCCGTCATGATTCCTTCCACGATCAAGTAGAGCAGCGCCGCCCTGTGGTAGTTCCTCGACCCGTGCGCAGACAAGCGCAAACTCTCCTGCACGAAGATCATCGCCTCCTTTTGGTTGATACCGACGCCCATTTCGGTGCACTTTTGCCCATAGCGTCTGCACACCAGATAGCTCCGACGGATCGTGAGACCGCGATACACCAGCCAGAGTCCGCCCACGATGGCGTACCAGAACGACATCCTGACCTCTTCACTAACCGTATCATTTGTTAAGAACCCTCCGTTGATGTCGTATGTTCCGAGTGCCCTAGCATACACGTAGCCAGTGTTGTCCTCGGCGCAATAGGTCCCAACCACCTCGTCGTAGAACGAGTAGAACCCGATGCTATCATGGTACATGTACAATTTGTAAGGCAAACTGAGCTTGGCACATGAAGAGGGAGTTCCACGATACGGATTAGTTGTGGCGTTCCCAATCCAGTAGTTTCCGTGCAAATTGTACTGCGGTATGACACTGTGGCAAACGGTGCCATGGTCAGTCCTGTAGTAGTGAGTAGCCTCGAGATTCCACCAGATCCCGGCCAGAATGTATCCATTCACAGGATACAGGGTCGTCAGGTTGACCACTTCCTTTGGGGTGTCTGGAGGGACGACGAGGACTTGGGGCATCTTGTGCGGCTTGAGGAACTTGGCGTAGCTTCGCGTTTGAAGTGTCAGAGGGAGTAGCCCCACGATGAGCCACACGACCAGCAACAACCGATGCGCAGCGAACACGCGGTCATTTATCGCCTTGATCTTCTGGAGAGACGAGTGCCTTCGGATGGGCCCCTTCTCCAGAGCTGGTGTCGCCACGTTCTGCGCAACTGTGATCACGTTGAGCAATTCATCTCGCGAGAAGACGGAACATTGTGAAGGGACTTGACTCCAGACGCAACATGAAACTACTGGAAACAAACGGCGGTAGTATTCAGTGCAGTTACTACCAAGGTAGCGCAGTTGCCTTATTTTTTAGGGAAGTACGAAGCACTATGGAGCGTCATTATTGCCGTCAGTGGAACAAAAGTCCAAGCTCAAACAAAACACGGCGAATAGTGTAGCATACCGGTAGGGGAGAGAACAACACACACGAGCGAACTGTAGTAATTCGTTTTTATCATCCAAGGCGACCACTTCGGCGGAAAGTTCTAGTCAGACAAGCACTTCTGGCTTAATGCCAACTCCAGCGTGGCCTACAAACGGACGACTTCAATTTAACGTCCACCCTCAGCCCTGCTGCACCTGCCTTCGTGCAGCACTGTCCACTTCGCAACACCATTGGTGAGGCAGTTGTCCTTGTCGAACTCGCACTGATTCTGGTACGTGACGCCATTGCTGCCGCAAACGAGAGGGTCATTCTCCGAGCAGACACTCCAGCCGCAGCTCACGGAGCCCTCCTCGGCGGAGACGCCGACGATCACGACTGAGGCGAGGACAACAATTGCGGCGAATTTCATGGGGCTTGCTTGGGTCAGGAGTGAGGCGGGGGGTGCTCTTGTCCGAGAAAATTGAAAGTGAGGTGGTTTGGAGCAGCCGTCGCTGCAATTGCATCCCATTGACGTGAGCCATGTCAGCCATAGGATTGTGAATCATCGGATCTGGTTCCTCCCAACGCGATCGTGATTGCATTTTCATAAGGATTGGAACGCATGTGTTTCTTTGGTTTCTGGAAGTTTACTCCGCTATTACGTAGCAACTTGTAGCGAATAATTGCTTGGGGAACCACAAGTTGTATTGACTGCAGTGAAGCTCGTTGCTCTTTTGCATCCTCTCGCCCAGGAAGCACTGGTTGTTGTCTTCCGTATACGGAAGTGGTCATCCAGTTGGTTACCTTTTTTACTACCCTTATTTCACCCTGACCGGAACTTTTACCCGGAACTATTTCTTCGTGAAAATGAGCGCATGTTTTCACTAACCTGGGAATAACCCGGAGAATATATATATATGCTTAGTTTAAGGAGGGCATATCTATCATGTACATCGCAAACTACTCAAGCAAACTATTGATATCCACTTCTTACGCAAAACTGTAGTTA
>JAIKVE010000152.1:0-28491 GCA_024679115.1 Phytophthora pistaciae | reverse complement strand
CATGGTGCCGACCGTGCGGCCGTGGTAACCGCCCTGGAACGCGATCACCCTGCTCTTGCCCGTGGCGTGGCGCGCCAGCTTGACGGCGTTCTCCACGGCCTCCGAGCCGCTGCACGCGAAGAAGAGCGAGTCCAGGCTCTTGGGCAGCACCGGCAGCAGCTTGTCCGTCAGGTCCAGCATGGGCTGGTGGTAGCCGATGTTCACCTGTGCGTGCACGAGCGTGGCCGCCTGCTTCTGCACTGCGGCCACCACCTTCGGGTGCGAGTGGCCCACGCTGGTCACGGCGATGCCGCTCGTGAAGTCCAGCAGCTTGCGGTTGTCGCTCGTCCAGATCCACGAGCCTTTGCCCTTGGTCATGATCATCTCGGACATGCGGCCGATGCCCTTGGCGAGGTGCTGCTGGGCCATGGCTGCTACTGCAATGGGTGGGGGTGGAGAGGGTGGGTGAGGGTTCTTGGGCGGCGGCGGAGTGAGTGCGCGCTGCAGAGCAACTTGAGCTGTGACACCGGACCCGGTGCTTGTAGGCAGGTACGTAGTCACTGCTGCGGCCGTTGGGACCTTGGCTGATGCGGATCCTGCACGTTGAACTGCTGGGTAAGAAGGCTTTTTACGAGAGTTTTTACGGGCCGCATGAGAGCGTACGCGGGTGACGTTCCCCCGTGTTTAGGGGCAAGAAGATGATTAACACGAGGTCACTATAGACTTATTAAACTAGATTCTCCCCTGGCCTTTGCGACATCCACGTCTTGCGACCTCGTCACGCCGACCCTGTCAAATGGAGATGCGCGCGCAGCGTCACCGGGGCGCGTCATGGGGTCGCGTATCCTGCCGACCAATGGTTGGAGATGCGCGCGCAGCGTCACCGGGGCGCGTCATGGGGTCGCGTATCCTGCCGACCAATGGCAGCACCGCGCCACCTGCGAGCGTACGTGGTGCCGCAAACGTGGTGGCGGCGAGGGAGGAAGGATCCGGTGCTGCACGGGAACAGGCCGCAATGTGCGAGCGTACTCGCGGAAGGAAGGGCGTCTGCATCCAATGCGGCCGATTGCGCTGCGCCGCCCAGCGTTCTGGCCACTGGCCAGAACGGATGGCATCGGCCGACACACAAGCTGGCTGCGTAGAAGATGGAAGTACCAACAGATATGTGTGCTTGCTCTCTCGAGTCCAAGAGGATTCGATGTGCGGTGGGGTCAGCGCCATCAAGAACGAGCTGCACTGCCGTCAGCTTGCATCGTGAATGGTCATAGCTTGGGTAGGTTTGTGCTGTTAGTTGTGGAGGCTGTTGAGGTGCATTGTTTGCGTGGGTGCACACTACTACACTGGAGCGCGTGTTGAAGTGTCTGCGCTGGCAAGCTACATCACGTGCCAAATTGTGGTACAGAATGGGTTACTCGAAGTATCTAATGCTAAAGCAACACAGTGAGGTTGCTTGCGGTCCCATGACAATGCACGTGCTTAGGCCGGGTACGGGCAGTGATGAATAACTGCAGTAGTCATGATGGCATCAAAGGTGTCGGTCGATACGGTCGCTCGGGTTTGAAAAGTACGGCTCACAACGGCGCCACTTCGACTAAGTTGCCGCGAGCTTACTACATTAGTTGCCTTACTCCGCTGCCTTCGATGCCGGAGCCGGCTTGTTACTCAGTTGTTCATACAGCTCTACGATCTGCAGTTCAAAATCCAAGTTCAGACGACGTGAAAACTTAGCCATCAAACACTATCAACATACTGTTGTATCACAAAGCATGCTGCTATGCAAATAAAAAAATGCGGGCTATGGTAGAGCAATGGTGCACCACCCACCTGCGAGATAAACTGCTTCTGCTCCTTCAAGAGCTGCGCCGTGGTATCCGCGCCCGTGACGCTGGCTCCTCGCCGGCGGTTGGCCGCCACCGCCGCCGCGATCTTCTGCGCGTTGTTGTCCACACACTCCACCAGCTCCTGCACGCGCTGCATCTCGTCCGGCACCACCTCGCCGCGCAGCAGCAGCGCGTTCAGCAGCGTCCGGCTGCCGGTCACGAACTTCTCGGGGCCCTCCGACATTGTAATTGGTGCAATACAAAATGATAAGTGTACCCCTAAAGTTACACGACGTATCCTTATCAGGGTTACGTACCCTTCTTGACAGTACCCCTCCCGTGTACCCCATACAAACAACAAGTTAATCTTCCCCAGATCCATCTCACACAGGGAGAAAACCCAGCTTCCGGCACCGGCAGCTCGAACGACATGTCGGCGGATCTGTTCGCGGACTGGAAGAAGGAGGAGGAGTCCTTCGACTCCCGCGGGGGAGGCAGTGGCGGCTTCGATGGAGGCGCCGGTATGTACGAGTCTCCGTACGGCGCCGGGGCCGCCTCCACTGACACTTACGGCGGCGCGGCCGACACGAGCAGCAACGACGACTTCGACTTCGAGACTGTCGGCGACGACGCGGAGGGTGCCGGCCAGGAGGAGGAGAAGCCCATGTTCGAGCTGCGCGAGCACGGGCTCAAGGTCTCTCGGCGCAAGGGCTTCACGCTGAGCTGCATGGGCGTGGGCAACGGCGTGCTGGCCATGGGCTCGCAGGAGGGAATGCTGCTGCGCTGCACGACGGAGGCCACCGACAGCTCCGGCACCATTGAGGAGATCATGATCGAGCCGCGCGTGGGCATGTCCAACGTGTTCATCGACCCCACGGGCGCGCACGTGCTCATCTCGATGGAGAACGGGTCAAATTTCTACCTGCACACGGGCAGCACGCGCCCCAAGAAGATCATGAAGGCGCAGGCACTGCAGTTCACGAGCGTGGCGTGGGACCGGCAGTCCGGCACGCCCGAGGCCTCCGAGCCCGTGCTCATCGGCACGGACTCCGGTGCCGTGTTCGAGGCCGAGTTCGACGGCGGCAAGGAGAAGTCCTTCAAGAAGGTGTACCAGATCTCCAACCAGGGGCCCATTGCCGGCATCGGCTTTGAGCACTGGAAGCTGCCGTCGGGGGACTTGCGGTACTACGTCATGCTCACCACGTCGGCGTCGGGGAAGAGACCCACGCGCATGTTCCAGTTCATTGGCGGCGGGGCTGGAGGACTGGAGGCGATGTTCAACGAGTACACGAGTCCGGACAAGTTGAGGTTCCAGGAGCTGCCGGGGGATATCACTGCAGCGGAGCTGAGGTTTTATGCTAAGCAGGAGCGGGAGCGCGCCAAGGGCTTTGGAGTGCTCACGGGTGAGGGCGTGTACCACGGAGAGTTCGTGTTCGGACTGTCGAGTACGATGGAGAACGTGGCCACAGGAACGGGTCTGTTGGGGTACCCGGGCAAGCCCGAGAAGTCGTCGGGTAGTCGTGGATCGTGGACGCCGCCCATTTCCATGGCGGTGACGCAGTATCACGTCATTCTGCTGTACGCGCGCCATGTGCAGGTGGTGTCCAAGTTGAGTGGCGTGGTGGTGATGGAGGAGACGTTTGACTCAAGAGTGGGTAATGTGCATGGTATCACGGTGGACGACACGTTCAACACGGTTTGGATCCACTCGAACCGCCGCATCCTGGAGGTTGTGATCGCCGATGAGGACCGAGACGTGTGGAAGCTGTTCTTGAGCAAGGCGGTGATGGGCAATGGAGACGACCGAGACTTTGAGCAGGCGCTTGGTGTGTGCCGCAATGGTTGGGAGCGCCAGCGCGTGCTAACGGCGCAGGCCGACAAGCTTTTCGACAAGGGAGAGTACGATCGTGCCGCTGTTATCTACGCCAAGACGACGCGCTCTTTTGAGGAGGTCGCGCTGAAGTTTTTGGAGAAGGAAACTCGTGACTCCCTCCTGTTGTTCTTGCTGCAGAAGCTCAAGAGCTTGGGAAGCGACGAGAAAACGCAGAAGACGGTGCTGTGCTCCTGGATTGTTGAACTGTTCTTGGACAAGTTTAACGTACTCAAGGGCAGCGCACAGGACGTGGACGCGCACGCGAACTTGCTGTTCGAGTTCAAGCAGTTCCTGCAGGATCAGAAGACCCATCTCGACCCCGCTACGACGTTCAATCTGATCTCCAGTCACGGTCGACCCGATGAGCTTGTGTTCTACGCTACGCTAATTGAGGACTACGAGAAGGTGATTACTTACCACGTGGACCGTGGTGAGTATGGGGCTGCCATCGAGCTGCTGCGTAGCGTGGAGACGTCGAAGGTGGAGGAGCTCTGGTACAAGTACTCGCCTGAGCTGATCATCCACAAGCCGAAGGAGGTGTACGAGGCGTGGCTCGAGGCTGCCACACTGAACCCGACGCGACTTATCCCGTCTATTGTGCGCCACGTGCACCAAAAGAGCGGCGGTGGCAGTGACCCAGCCAGCAACACGACCAAGAGCCGATCCGTGCTGGACATGGCTATCCGCTTCCTCAAGTTCGCCATCAAACAGGGCAACCGGGACCCCACGATCCACAACTACTTGCTGTTTCTGCTGGCGAAGCACCCCGACGAGCGGTTGCTCATCAGTTTCCTGCGCAAGAAGCACAACGGCAAGCATTTATTTGATATTGCCTTTGCCCTGCGTCTGTGCACGCAGAACGAGAAGAATCGTGCCTGTATCTACATCTACTCGGCCATGGGGCTGTATCAAGACGCCGTTGAGAAGGCCCTCCAAGTGGATGTCAAGATTGCCAAGGAAATGGCCAGCATGCCTGAAGATGACGAGACGCGCAAGAAACTATGGACGCTGATCGCCAAGCATACGATTGATGCCGGCGGCGAAATTAAGGATGCCATGAACATCCTCAAGGAAAGCGGTTTGCTGAAGATCGAGGATATCCTGCCGTTCTTCCCGGACTTTGTACTCATCAACGACTTCAAGAAGGAAATCTGCGAGTCTCTTGAGGTGTACAACGACCGCATTGAGCAGCTCAAGGAAGAAATGCAAGATTACACGCAGTCGGCAGAGCTGATCCGTGCTGACATGCAGAAGCTGCGCAAGCGTTGCGCAGTGGTGTCGGGCAACCAGCGCTGCGAGCTGACTGGCCAGAACATTCTGGGCAAGGAGTTCTACCTCTTCCCGTGCTCACACGCCTTCCACGCGGGCGCGCTGCGTCAAGAGATGCAGAAGCACCTCAACAGTTTCCAGCGGCAAACAGTGAAGCAGCTTATTCAGAAGCTCAACGAGTTGTCTACAGAGATGCCCGCGAGCACGAACTTCTTCCAGCGGCCGCTGTCTGCCTTCCCATTCCTGAACTTGTCTTCGAGTGAGAAGGAGGTGATGACGCCTGGTGCGGAGGGAGGCAGCGCTGCGGCCACGGCGAAGGCGAAGAATGCTGCCAAGGAGCAGTCGATTGCGCAGGAGCGGGAGATGGTGCAGCAGAAGCTAGACGAGATCATCGCATCCGAGTGTATTTTCTGTGGCGAGGTCATGATCAAGTCTATTCACACGCCATTCATCACACCAGAGGACGAGGCAAATGAGGGCAGTGAATGGACCATTTAAGCATGGCAGTGGAGCTTGAAGAGACCGGGCTTGCACGTGGCAGTGAGGAGCTTTGAGCAGTTCGGGGGCAGAAGTTTTAAGAACCGCTGGCTGTGCAGGTACACACACACCCGCAGGCTTTTCAAATGAGAGGAACTATGTGTTGAGCTTTATCTGTCAGCGCTGCCAACTTTTGCTGTTATTTTTATCGGGTGCTTGAGTGAGTGCAAGTTCGTTGAGTACCAGGAGAAGTCTCGAGGGAGGAGGAAAAACGAGAAGCGATGCCAGCCCAGGAGCACGCCCCGGCAAACCAAAGGCGCAATGGCCTGCAGCCCGAGTAAGTGTTGTTGTCACTGAAGCTGGGTGAAGTTCGTGACTGATCTGCCGTGTTCTAGGCCACCAGCTCCGGTGGCCCGAGGTTCTACTGATGACGTTCGGAAGCGAATGAGTGACATCTACGGCGAGATCGAGCTGAGCTGGCGCAATGGTCAATTTCACCTGCCGCTCAAGTTTGTGGACTTCCACAAAACAGGTAAGCAAGCACGCAGCCATGAAGTATCTATCTGCCTGGAAGCAATATCCACTCATTTTGTCGTGAATATTCTCATTGTAGACGTCATGTTTCTTTTCGTCCGAGCGGCAATCGGCTATTCGTTGGCGTTTGTCAAGGTGAAAACGCTGGAAAAAGAGCTCGTGCAAATGCTTCAGGAACGGAAACGTTGCATCGACAACGAGTCGAAAGACCGTGACGAAGACGACCAACAGTCGCAGCACCAAGCCATGGGTGTAACAGACCTCAAGGATCGAATCAAGCGGGCGATGGAGACGCAGAAGAGTTGTGCGCGCTCCATGTCAGCCACATACGCTCGTCTGGTGCTACACTGCAGCAACTTCGAGAACCACAAAGAAGACGAGCGCTTTTTCGAGTGCGTCTACTTCTTCGTGTGCTCGGTGGTCAAGCTTGGGGTGGTTGCAGAGTACTGGCGGCCGATCGAGGAAGAGCTGGGATTTCTCTTTCGCGGCGCTCAATTCAGTGCCAACATCAAGTTTCATGCGACCACAGCCTACCAGGATGGACAAGCGCAAAACACCTCAACGGAACCGCAAGATCCTTCAAACTCCTCTTCACACTCGGGCACAAGATCTCTTCTGGCAAGCATTGCGAATATCGGCGGGTGTAGCGTCAATAGCAACAACAACGCAGGAGCCAACGCCACCAATTCCGGGGCTGTTGGAAGCAAGAAGATGCAAAGTCCGGCGATCGCGAAGGACAACGCAGAGCGCTTGAAAGCTGAACCTGGAGCCGTGGTCTTCGAGGTGCCCAAGTCGCGCATCTCACACTTCGCTCCGTCCGTCCCAGTGCGTCGCATTGTGGCCGAGCTCCAAGCTACCAAGAATCGAGCAGCGCGCAACATGGAGCTCTCCCAGGCACTTCGGGATCGGATCAGAACACAGCGCAGTGAGGACCGCCGCCGGCAACTTGAAGCTGTCATGAGTCCGCGTCACAGTGTGGATCTTGACGTGCTGGACGCCGAGGTATCTGCAGCGACGGATCCTGCGACTGCAGCTCCATCTACTCGCGCTATGAATTTATTGAGCCCCCGCATCTCCATGAAGAGTACGTACACGACGCGTTCCCCCGCGCTTAATCACCTGCTGCCAGCTACTGAGGAGCGTATCAAGCTCGCTCTCAAGTACGTACTGAGTTGAATGATGATGAAATAGGGGCGTCTTAGGTTGCTAAACCGATGTTTGTGCTTCGAGCAGGGGCTATGAACAGGAACTGCAGGAGCATCGGAGCTCGATGCGTGCGAGTGTCCCGACCCGAAGGAGTGAATCTCCTGGGCGCGAACTCTGGCGAAAGTAGAAGAGACAAAGGGATCAAATAATACACGGGGCTGAACAATTTTGTCATAATTCTTCCTTACAGTCAAGAGAAGTTCGAGTTTCCGCTGTTCCTACTTGTACTTTATTTCCACCCGAAACCAGAATGCGAGCTGGCCATTGACCGGCGTGCTGAGGCACTTGGAGCTGACGATGGAGGAGTTCGAGTACTGGTCAATGAAGAGCGGCGCGTATCGCCGCTAGACTTTGGGGTACCAGCTACGGATCTGGTCGCGGTTCTACTGGGGGTTCTGGATGGGGTTGAGGCCGCACGATTCAACACACGAGTGGGTCTGCTATCTGTCGATGATACAGAGGATGGCGACGACGCTGGGGGAGTGGAAGAGCCCACAGCTCTGTCAGACTGTGGCCTCGTCAGCCGGCTAGCGGAAGCTCTCTGCCTTGCTGACGCTGGAGTCGCCGGGGACCCTGCGGGCCGAGTCCTGGACGGAGGGTGCAATGGAACTCGACCCTCGGACGATGGGGCCTCCTTAGCTCGCGCAGATCGAGGTGTTGCCAGCCCAGACATTGAGCGCGTCTGTAGTGTAGACAAGGATTTGCGCCTTGAACTGTTGTCTACGAGTCTGCTGGCAGTTGTAGCCGACAGAGACTTGCGCCGCACCTCAGGAGCCACCACCTTGTCCCGATAAGTGGCGGCCAATGACTTGCGTCGTTCCTCACGCTCCAGCATCGACTCGGGTCGGCGCAGCCGAGACACTGCAGAAGTAGGAGTAGCTGGAGCTTGGGTTCGAGCTGCTCCTGACCCACGTGGTGATGCTGCCACTTGAGGTCGTCGTACAGCCGAGTGCTGGGATGTGGATGCCGCTGGCTGTGCGCTTCGTACACGTCCAGACCGAACCGACCGCGCTGACGTCGCGGACGAAGCACTTCGACTAGACTTGGCCGAAGGTGTTGGGCTTGGTGGTCTCGAGGGAGACGGGGAGCGGTCCTCTGGAGACGACTCGTCGTGGTCCAGTTCAACAGGGGTCTTATCCCCACGCCGTCTGCCGCCGAGAAGCCACAGCTGCCGCTCCAGCGCTTCCTTGCTGCTCTGCGCTTCGCGTAGTTCGTCTCCTTGCTGTTGGCACTGTCGTTGCAAGTCGTTCACTTGAGTCTCCATAGCGAGCGTCTTCGCTTCGAGAGCACGGTTATCTTCTTGCAGCTTGAATAGTGCGCCACTTTCCACGCTGGGGCGCACAGCACCCATCTGCACTTGGCTCACGCGAGCACCGAACTGCAGTGAACAAGTCGTTTCCTCCACGTCAGTAGTATCAGGACTCAGTTGCAGCATCATCAGCGTCTTCGCTTGTCCTGACAGCATGTCGCGGAGCATGTAGGTGAGCTTCGAGTTCCGGTACGGCGTATGCTTCGCCTTGTGCTGCAGCGCGTAGACCACATCTCCGAGAGCCGCCAGCGACTTGTTAATGTGCTGCGTTTCACGCAATCGATCACCTTCCACTTGACTGCGAGAAATACGCTCCGAGCCAGCCAAGTCCACCAGACACAGCGTGCTGGTGCGCATCTCGCGGGTCTCGCGGTGTTGGCTCTCGAGGTGAAGGAAGACCAACGCGTGGGACCGACTACTTTCCAGGTTCATCTTGGTGGCAGCAATATTGCGGTTGGCGTTGCCATCACGCATGACCGCATCCACCTGAGCGTAGCTGCTAACGTCGCGCGCAGTGATGTCCGTCTCGTTCTTCGCGACTGCATTCTTTCCGGCACCGCAGCTGTCCTCATGGAGCAGATCCAGAATCTGGTCGTTGTAAATCTCCACCATACTCACACGAAGCGTGTCCAGGTACGTCATCTGGCGCTTGTTCACCATAGAAAACACTTGCTGCAGCGCGCGCGGGATCACGCCAGCATTGGCGTGCACCGTGAGTCCATTGGCGCGGTGCTCCAGCGCTCCTTGGTCATTCCCCACCATCGTATGCGTCTTACCCGACCCAGTCTGACCGTAGGCCATAATACACGCGTTATATCCATCCGTAAATGACACAACCAGCGGCTCGATCTGCGCGTAGAC
This sequence comes from Phytophthora pistaciae, assembly GCA_024679115.1. Taxonomy (NCBI): domain Eukaryota; phylum Oomycota; class Peronosporomycetes; order Peronosporales; family Peronosporaceae; genus Phytophthora; species Phytophthora pistaciae. The sequence continues at coordinate 19,163 of JAIKVE010000152.1, read as the reverse complement.
GTCCGCCTGTGTACTCTGCGGTCCAAACACCTGATCAAACGAAAACTCCTTCCCGGAGCTCCCAATCAGCAGGTTATTCGGCCGGGGCATCACCAACGCAGGCGCGTTCCCGTCCTCCCCACTCTCCTTTCCAGGTCTCAACCGACAGAACACCCTGATCCTGCCCGACAGCTCATAGTACTTCTCCGCCATGGTCTCCCTCTCCTTCTTCTCAGCCAGGTAGCTCTGCTGTAGCACCTGTTCGCGTCTGTTGACATCCTCCACCACCATAGCCATGGCGTCCTCCACCGTCAACGCCGCTTCGTCGCTATCATCCTTCACCTGCTGCTTGACCACCACCAACTCCTGCTTCAACGCTCGCAACTGCTGCAGCGTCTGCACCGCCACGTTCTTCCACTTGGACACGTCCCCACCCAAGTGCAGCGTCTGGTACCTCAGCAGTTCGTTCTCCTGTAGAATCTCCTCCACATCCACGGCCTGTTGCTCCGCCTGCTCCAGCTGCACCCTCAGCGCCGTGTTCTCCTCGGTTAAACTAATCTGCAGCGCCTTCGCGCCCTTGAGCTTCGTGTGCAGCCGCTTGCGCTCGTACTCGAGCTCCAGTAGGCGGCTCTGGAAGGCCGCGAGCGAGTCTCCAGCTGCTGCTGCGGGCTGCTCCCCGCCTACGGAGCTGCTGGAGCCCAGGCGTTGACGCTTCCGGGTCTCCTGCTCCTTGAGCAGCTGCGTGATGCGCTCCAGGAGCTCCTCGGGCGGCAGCTCCTCGTACTGCGGCACGTGCACGGCCATGGCGTCGAACTCGAGCTGGGACAGCACCAGGTTCACGTACTCGTTGGTCGCCGCCTGCTTGAGCGGCACTTGGATGACGTTGCGCCCGAAGATGACGCGGTGCGCGGTCATTTGCGGCGGTGGGAGCAGCGGGTTCGGGTCCTCAGCGGCTAGCAGAGCGTCCAGGGAGGAGGTGGAGGAGGTGGAGGACGTCGGAGATGGGGCCGGGGACAGCGACAGAGGCCCAGAGGCCTCCAGGGACGACGGCATGGACGTCGGATAGAGGGAAGGACGGCGAGTGGCGGTGCCCGGGCGAATGGAGGGGTGTGATTGGTGGAAAGCTGAGGGGGTCTGTACTATGGACCAGTTTTAGTGTAGGTCAGGGCCGTTCTGAAGGGAAGGTGGTCTGTTTATAGAGGCGAGAAGTGCAGAAGTGCAGCTGGAGGCTGCGTAGTATTCGAGGCCTGAGGGAGAGATTGTCTAGGTTGTAGAGTGCGTAAGGTGCAATAGTTGCTGTGTGGAGTGCAGGTTGAGCGTGGCAGTTCTGAGGCTTTTCTTGATCTGTTCGCTGCAAAAACCCCTGTCCAAGCTACGATCCGAGACAGCAAGCGTCAAAAACGAGTCTGCCTCAGGTCCGCGCGCATCGATCAGTGACATCGTAGTGACGCCGTCCAATTCCAGCAACGCAGAAGGTAAACTCGAACAACATTGTCTCTATTCTCCCGGAGAACTAATTGCGCATGGACTCACAATCTATCGTGTTCGTCTAGCATCAGTGAGGTTAACCTCACTGTCGATAAGATGCCAAGAGACGCTGACAGTCCATGGATCCTAGATTGATGCAGACTTGTGTTTTGGGCGGGCGGTGTAAACTCTTGGGCATTTCTCGATTTGCTGTTCGCTGCAACAGTCTCTCCTATCAGGATAACCCAAGCGTTGAACCAAGATGCACGGAGACGGCAGATGCGCAGCCCCCTCCATCTCGTCGGCGGACACGCCAGCATGCGTGCCTCCGACCAAAGAAGGGTTCTCTGCGAGTAGGAGAATTGACCCCGCTATTTAGCGGACCTGAAAACGACAGTGCATACGGCAGATGTGTGCGTGCGGCCCGCCAATGCTGCATTATTTTTCAACAAACATGAGCGTTTTAGTTATACCGTACTCGACAACGCTGTCATGGGAGCATTTTACAATCATCAGTACACACGTTGTCGTCGTTTAAGTATCAATTAAAAATTGATTTGGTAATGCTACCGTAATGCAGCTTACTTTACAGAATGAAGTCAACAAGTGTGCGGGAAACGGACAGCAATTAATTATCAACGTGTGCGAGAAAACTTCCTTCGAGCGACAACCTGCCAAGAATGCGCATATAAATTGAGCAAACCTGTGCAGTGTAGAAGGTCCTCTGGTTTTGAGTTTTAGAGAGAGTGTCCGTTACTATCTTGAACTACTATCTTTCCTGCTCCCCTTCAAGTCAATCTATGAGGTCAAACTCACTACCTAAAAGTAATGAAATCATTCGAGATCGCCGATTTCTGCCACTAACAACCCACGGGGGGTGGGGACTTCACTGTCACTTTTCAGTTTGCTGTTCGCTGCCAACACCACCAATATCTGATACCAGATGAACTGGAGCAGCACTTCCGATGCCAGCAAATATGCATTCTGCGTATCATTCAGTAGTAGTGTCGAGCCGTCCGATTCCAGCAACACAGAAGGTTGTTAAAAATCATATTGTTGGTATTGCCGACGTAGTGATAACTAAACTAAAACTAATGTGATATCTTTGCCTGTTTTGTAGGACACAATCGTGTCGAGAATGCATCTGGGGGTGCTCCGAGTATGCGAGAGTGAGAACAGTCTGAAAATGTTTCAAGTTGCCCTAGTCATCTTGCTGGTGGTGAGCGCTGTATTACCAGAGTTGTTCCATTGGTTGGCGCACCTTGTTGCTAGCCTCACGCTTCCGTTAAACCTCTGGGACCTTCTAAGGCTGATGACTTCCGAACCGCAAAACCGTCTGCAGATTTTCCTCAACAGCCTGTCACAACTGAGCAAGCCCGTGATGATCTACGCTATCCATGATAACATCAAGATAGTTGCAATCTGTTCCAGCTGCTTGCAAACTACATTCTGATACAAGTAGCATATTAATACTTCTCGCGAAGAATATTCGACATACTAAAAGTGATTGCGCCTGAAAAATACCGTGCCAAGTATAGTCATTTATTACATCTATTAACGAAGCTCGCAGTGTAGAGCGTTGCGGTACAAGGATCAGCGGCATGGGTCAAACACACAGCGCTCCTCCCAACGAGGCGGTGCAGTTCCGGCAGATGGTCGGTCGCTTCAACTTGTCCCAATCTACTTGGGGGTGCAGCTCAAAATTTACCACTGGTTCTGTCGTGTGCTGCAGGCGGTGGCGACGTATCGCGGAGACGTCGAAGCCCTGCGACCCATTTTCCGTCCTGAGCTACGGGGGCTGCAGATCTCGCGTGCTACTTACTTGGACATTTGCATGCAGGAGCAGACACACTTGCAAACGCTCACGGATTCTCTAGAGCGAGAGGAACGACTCAACGAGTTGCAGGACGAGAAAATGGAGTTCTTCTCGGCAGTGGAGCGGGGCAAACTAGCTCTGGGGGATACACTACTGCACATCGCTGTACGACTTGGACACACTGAAGTGCTGGACTTTATGTTGCTCACGGACTACCAGAAGCCTCCTACGACAGCAGCTACTCCAAGTACTGCGAGCAGCGTTATGAGCAGCGCTACTACCGGCAGAGCGTCTACTGCTAACCTCGTCGCACCGCCACCTTTGCCTTCAAATACGCCGAACTTCAAGGGTGAATTGCCTAGAGACGTCGTAGGGACCAATTCTTCCCTACAACTTCTACTTGAAACTATCGACGACGTGCACGAGGTTTTTGGGTCCAGTTATCGCGATGAGCCGAAGATCCACCGTTTGATTCGGTCTCTACGACGTCTCTGGCCTTTGTGGATGTTCGAAGGCCAACAAGAAGCTGCTGCTCTGGTGCGGGTGCTCTACGATGTACGGACCTCCGACCCAGCTTTTGGAGGGCTGGTACGCGTGGCGATGGCTGTAGCAGAGCGATTCCGAGTGGCTGTGTCGCGCAATGGAGTTCGTATCGCAGTTACTTTACTGGCAGAGCATGATGGAGACATTCCCCAGGCTCGACAAGCGTGGATGAAGGACTGGAGCAACGAACGCAAGCTCCAAGAGTTGGCAGCAATTTTCCAGCGCTGGTTCCCCCTTTTCAAGCTGAGTGGCCGACGGAAAGACGAAGAAGAACAAGAAGCGCGTATAGTGTTCTTTGATGCAGCTATGATGACTTGGCTGCAGATTGCGCAGGATTTACGACTTTTTGGGACTGGGTCAAATGCAGGACCCGTCGAGCTGGATGCTGCGGGGTTGAAGCGGTATGATTCACAAGTGTGGCAACGACGAATCAGCCCTCCACCGGCGTCCATAGGCGATCTCTGCGTGCATATTAATTCTTTCGAAGGGTATTTGAGACTGCCGCACCTCAGTGTATAGCCAGTGTTGCTCCGTTCAACCCGCAGATATTTTTCCAGGATAAATTACTGAAATGCTTGAACATCGGAAGTATTTTTTCTTATTCGTGACTTATTTTTCATTTAGAGTCGAGTCACTACTGGCGTGCTGTTGACGCATTCTCCTGAGACCATGAAGCGCCCTGCAGGCCGATCGGTGAGCCTTTTGCCTTGCAAACCTGCTCAAGATCCTGTCTACCAGCGGATCTGCAACAGCGCACCGTCCAGAGTGATCCCGGATCAAGATGAGGACTGGGACTGGGGATCTCTAGAGGCCCCAAACGAAAGCACTGTATCGCTAGAGTCGACAGAAGAAGCGTGGGCTGACCGCTTGGCTGAAGACGACCAAGGAGCTGACGTTGGCGATAGCCAAGTTGCGGCCCCCGAAGGTACAGGCGTCGAGATCGAGGTCGCTGCTAGTGACCAACCAGTAGAAAGAGCAGGAGACTTCACCGACTTCATCGACCTAATGTCTCCCGATTCGACAGCCAGCAGCGTCCTGTACAGCGACAGCGACAGCAACGATCCCTTCGAGTACTGGGCGAACGCGTGGTCATACAGTCGCAGTCCGTTCTCAAACTGTAGCAGCCTCTCGTACGAAACCTCAGACGACGAAGAAGATGCAGCTGATCGTAGCCGCGTTCCTGCAACCAAAGTCAGCGGTGATGATGAGATCAAGCGTCTACCGGAGCTTAACCCGTCTCCGAAGCCTTCGCCCAAGCTCACGCGCGTTTCCGACGTTGGTCCAGGCATGATACGAGGATTGACGGCGATGATCCACGGCACAACGAGCTTCAAAGGTCCAACTTCAATTTAGCTCAACCAGAAGAGCTTTCCGTGTTCACAAAGATGGAACGAGGGCAGAGTGTTTACCGCAGTGTAGCATCGTAACTTCCCCTAAGTACTGCGAAGAAAAGCAAATCTTGGTTTTGATACAAATGTGGCTGCTCGAAACTATAGTAGACAGATATTGGCCCTGCCATTTTAGAAGGATATCCGCTTGTCACTACCCACTATACGCGATGTCAATTGGATACGTGTCTGCAGCGTAGCCTGGAGTGCAGCTGACGGTGTGGAGAATCACATCCCGATTTTGCCTATATGGATCCATGAGCAGTTCCGAATATCCACTCAATTGCATGGTGCTTCTATCGAGCGCCTCGCAGTACGTCGATCCAGCCATGAACAAGGACGGCGCTTCCAGAGCTAACCTCTTAGTTACAAAGGGGTCGATCCATTGCCAAAAGAACGAAATGTTTGTATCCGTCATGTAAATTGATCTGAGTGTCGGTGAGAACTTAGTCACGTTGCGAGGCAGCTCCAATAGTTCAGTCCCCCCTACGCCCAAGATTTGTATGCCATTGATCTCAAGTACCTCTGGCTGTAACTCAGCAATGGGATTCCCAGTCAGAATCAGGTGGGTGGGCTCCAAACCTACTAGAGCAGAGGGCACCGCTGTAAGCTGGCTGTACTCGATATAAATGAAAGTTCCAACTATCCACTTGGAGTCCAAATCGTCGGGTAGAGTCCTCAAATTTGTAAAGTAGAGCTCAATGTCGGATAGTTTGTGCGGGAAATCGGAGGACTGAAGGCCTGCGGGCAGAACACCTTCAGTCATATTTACTCGAGTCATGTACAGCCACATCATACTCGGGTGGTTTGTGTTTGTTAGGGCAGCAGAAGCGTTCCAACTGTCTATGGTTGAGTCGAAAATCTTGACAATCATCGCGTGAGAAAAGCCTTGGAGTGAGTCGGGTATTTCAAGGGAGGGACAGTGGCGAATCAGTAAAATAACCGCGTTCGATCTATCGATTTCGCTCCACTTCTCTTCGAGTTCGTGCTGCTTACCGTCGATACCCAGCTGTTCACAGTTGAGGTCCACCAGATAGCAAGCTTGCACTGATACCCCCCAGGGGTATACTTGAAGTTGGCATTGAGATAATGCTGGTCTAGCTGAAGCTTGGGCGTGGAGGGCAAGCACAACGACACCCCACAAAAGCAGCAATAGATGCACTGCTCTCCGTAACCCGCGCTCAGGTAGAATAGTTCGACTGCAATTGTTAGACATCGGTGGCTCCAAGTCAAGCGTTGAAGGTGCACTGCTCTTTGGGTGTGGGGCGTCACGGATTGGTTTTACAGCAACCGAATCACAGGCAATTCGTCTAGTCACCGTTGGCGCGCGACGGAGGAGCTCCTTCATATTCGTTGTAGCAAACACAACTCCGAGAGAAAAAAATGCTACGACTGACTAGATCCGGCCAAGAAACCACGACAATCATCTGAAACTCGCTCGAGGCATGGGCAAACCAATTGTCGTCGTACCATTTCTCCATCGGAAAACCTGCGATCTGCGGATTGTAATCGCCAACGTAACTGAGCACGACAGCTAGGGGCACTACGACGAAGGCGATGAGATTCAACGCGCAGTCGAGAAAGATACTGGCAAAGCGCTTTCGAGCCTCACTCCGCCACGAAGATACCGAGTAAATGGTAAACGAAGACCAGCAGTTGAGTACAATTAGACTCACTAAAGATCGGCTCAGTGTCACGCGAGGAAGTAGCCAACTCATTCGGTAAGCTTGCACCGACTGGAGCGTTGTCTCGACAAGTTTACGGGCGATCAGGATTGTATGAAATTTGGATCCATTCACCCCGAGTAGTCCTTGACGAGCCAAAAGTTTCCCGTACAGCTGAGAAATAAAACTCCTGAGATGAAGAATCAAGCTACCGTCGGAAGTTTCTACACGTAGAATTAATGGTTCGTTGGAGACCTTCTTGTCATTTAGCCAAGGTGAATAGACCAATCTCCCGTGATAAATCGAGCCAGCGAGCATCAGCATGGTACAAATGCCATGCATCGCTCCCAGCGTGAGGTTAACGGCAGCAATGGCGCGAAAGTGCTTGGCCTGCATGCCGATCCCGACGAAGTCAAAGCACTCATACAGGAACGTGTCTTCCAGTCCCCAATAGAACAGAGCGTAAGCAAGGTGGTATCCACTCGTCACCGAGTGAACAGCAAGTAGTATGCACCACCAGAGTGCAAAACTCCCACGGGAGAGGCTAACATACTCGGATTCTGGAGATAATGCCTCTGCTGTCATGGTCGGCCCGGGGGCGAATTACCCAGACTGCGCGTTACTGGATAACAATGCTGCCGTCAAAAATAAAAAGTTGTTCACAAGTTGCCATCCCAGCTCTCTGCGTCCAAAATGGGTAATGTTCGCAGCCTAAAAGTAGAGCGAGTGTCTGCCGATGATCCCTCTACCTCGCCGCCCTGGAACTACCATATTGGTAGCCATACTTACTACTTCTACTGAAGTAACATACAGTACACAACTTCGGTTACATTTTAAACGGGTCTTTTGCGGGTCTGGTAAGGTAGCTGGTCTGGTATGTATATTTTGCTGGTCAGTATGACCGTCAGCCTGATCCGTAAAATACTTGTAATATACCGTGGACCTTGTGACAAGGTCAAGTGTATCCCGCTTTAAGGGGCGGACACTCGCCCGTTGGCTCTCGTCTGCGGACTTCAAGCCGCTGCGCGGCCTGCCCCACCCCCTTACTCGAAGTCCTCGACTCGGCCAGGCGCGGTGTCTAGAAAAAAAAAATCGGGTTGCAGCGCTTGCCTTCGCTCGCTCGCGCAGACACGCCCCCGCCTGATCGGCGGGTGTTGGCGATCAGTGAACGCGATGAGTGAGCCTCGCGCTCGCATTCGCTCGCCCTCGTCCACAAATCGATACCAGGCTACTCAGCGTCGCCTACACTACCACAGTTTATCTGCTGTTAGAACGATATGTATTAGTAAGTCACCTAGGTCGCTAAGTAGTATTTATCAGGTATGGATATGGGTCGGGCATGAAAACAATTTTGCTTTTGCTGTAAAATATTCATTGGTCTGGATAGGGTCTTACTGACCCGAAGCCTTACCAGGCCCGCAAAAGACCCGTTTAATAATCTTCCCACAACTTCACCTTTTGATCAAGAAAACTTATAAACTACTCGTACGTACAGGTATCCTGAGGATCTGACACCTTTCGAACCAGATCCGTGAGAAGCGCGAAGCACGCGTGATGCTCGATCTCCATCTTGGCCAGAATCGTAGACGCATCAGCAGCCGCAATCCGCAACTGATCCGCAGCCTCCACGAACGTCATGCCGTCCAGCTCCTTGTAGCTCCGCCCCGTCATCTCCTGGAACTTGCGGACGCGGAAGTCGCGAGGCAGCTTGCCTACCGTCACGCCCTCGGGGGACTCCACCGTGTCGCCGTCCACAATGTCCGCGTTCAGCTCCGTGTCCGACGTCATGCTGCGGCGGTTCCAGTTGAACCACTGCACACGGACAAATACACGTCGTCGATGATGACCACTTTGGTGTGGATGAGCAGCTTCCGCTCGGCCTTGACCGTGTAGATCTGGAACTTGTCCGGGTACTTCTCTCGGATGGGCGACACCGTCTCGTACAGGTACTTGATGTAGCCTCCGTTGGCCAGCATCTTGGTCTGCGGGTTGGCGATCACCTCGAGGCGCTGGATCCTCGGCATCACCTCCATGATGGCGTCCAGCAGCTCCGGCACGAGGATGAAGTACTGGTCCTCGACGTAGATGAAGTTCTGGGCCTTCTTGATGGCTTTGACGCGCGCGCGGAACAGCGAGGTCTCTCCGCGCGCGGCGAACTCCTTGTAGTGTTTGTACTTGCAGCTGAAGGTGCGCGTGATCTGGACGCTCTGGTTGCCTAACGTACCGGTAGTGTTGCTGCTGGCGTAGTTGAGTGGCGGGATGGCAGTGTACGTTGGGTTCGGATCCATGGACTCGCCGCCAAAGACGTCCCACCAACTTCGTACTTCAAGTAGATCGATGGAACTCGGGCTATCTGCCGAGCCAGGGTGCTGGAGTTCGGAAAATAATTAATACCTGTTGTTCCAGCACTATCGAGCTGTTGGTACCGTACAGCTCCTATTGACCTGTCAGGGACCCTGTTCAGCTGTTGTTTTCCAGTAGATACTACGTAGTATTTTAGATTAGATACCAGTTGCGGGCTCAAGCTGCGATTCGCGCGCATACTCGCTGATGGATATTTCAAAACCGCTTCATCAAAAGCACTTCAGTCAAACTTACATCAGCTACTCTCATAGCTAGTAACTTGCAAATGGACTACTCTTTGCCGCTGAAGGCCCGTAGAGTACAGAAGCGAAACCATAGCGCTGTAAGTTCATGTAGCAAAAGGTAGTGAGCGATTGCAAGGGCACGTAGCCGAAGAAAACCTGGTACTGTACTCGCAAAGTGGGGCCGCGCGGAATTTGCAGAGGCGGACACTATTGCCGAGCATTCCTGCGAACGGGCCTGTTCCGGCAACTCAGATAAAGATTTCCTATTGCTGGGGTCTGGGGAGTGCAATCCACAGCACACAATCATCTCAGAAGAAATCCATGAAAAAAGTAGCAGGTTAAACAGAAAGCAACAGCAGAACAGGGCTCATGACAGCTGAACAGTGGCTGTAGGTGGGCAACAGCCGAACAGTGCTAAAGTAACAGCTCATAAATATCACCCCTCGACTTCCGAGAAGATTCAGCCTTCGTTCTTGATGGCCGGTTGGACAGCCAAACTAGAGGATACAAGACCTTTCTTGACAGAAATAGAGGAGTTTTAACATCAAGACTATTCAGCGGGCGATTGTTAATCGCATACCATTCGGTACTGCCTACTCGCATTCATATTCCTCATACTCGAGACTTCATTGGCGGGTTCGTAGATTCTGTCTGTCCGGCTTCATTTGCGTCTCTCTTCTTCGAAATAGGCCCGACTTCGACGAACAGAATAAGCTTGCCGGCTCCGGTTTCCCTCGTGCCATCGCCAGCAGCCTTTGCCTCCATCAGCTCTCGGAACTCCTGTACCTCTCCACTACGTGAAATGCGGTAAAAGTCCGCGTGCTGCAAGCCTACGTGCACCAAGTACTCAGAAGCAGACATCTTGGAGGGACTTCGCTTGGATGCAGGCGCATCCGATTCCACGCTTGTTGTGGACCCGGTGCTCAGCCTCTTGGGATTGGTAGTTTTGGTTTCCAACTGCATGCATTCGGTTGCCGACTGCTTAGTCTCTGCGCTTTCGGTCAACTGCATAGATTCCGTGCATTCAGTCGTCAACTGCATAAATTCCGTGCATTCGGTTGCCGACTGCTTAGACTCTGCGCTTTCTGTCGCCTTCTTCGTGAAGTATTTTTCCTGGAGTTCTTGTACCGTCACCAAATGAACGTTTGTCAGCTTCGGCACGCGCACTAGAATACTTCTCAGGTCATTCAAAACCAGTTTCCCGCGATCCTTGCACTCGCCGGAAATAATCCTTTCCTTCTCCACAACCGCAACCTTCTTGCTTCCACCGGAGAGTTGCGTTTCGGTAGTGCCCACGTCCAACGGCATTTCGTGAGTCTTGCCTTCATCGGCAACGAGAGAGGGAGACGCTCTGCCGTCTCCATCGTTTGAAAGAACCTCAAAATCGATCCTGTCAACATTTGCTGTACGATTCATGTTACCAAGCATGACCCCCATGCCGTCACAGTACTCCAAAAACTTCGCCGGCCACTTCGTGTTCGGCATCGACAAAAATGGGATCACCGTATCCTGCTTTAGCTGGTGGGGAAGCTCTTTGACGCACTCGGGGTCGGTTTCAACGCCAAGCTCAAACAGTAGTCTGCCCAAGAATTCCGGGAATTTCACTCCACCGTAGCCACCTCGATGGCTTGCAAGCACGACTGCGCCTGCCACCAACGCTTCCAGCATCATGCCATCGTTAGATGTCTGGGCGATATTAGTTGGGTGATACGGCACATCGAACTTTTGCCACTCTTTGTGTACTGGCTGTCGCAGTGGGCGAACTACCTCTCCTGCCATTCCACCTTGGCAGTGATCGATCATCAATGTGAGGTGCAGCAGAATGTCTTCCTCAGGGAGCGGAAATCTGCAACAGGTCTTCCATTCCGGTTCGTCTGCGCCGATGGGACTCTCTCTACCCTGGACCAGCTTGAATAATCATTCCCTTGCACCAATAAGAATCAACGTGAAAGGTGCCACCTCGTAAAGCAGTCCGTAGTGTCCGTTGATCAGGTTCACACGGCCGTCCACCTTATCGTAGCTGGTACACAAGAGCATACAGAACTGCCCCAGCTCGAATTCATCTGATGCTGAATGTTGCTTCAGATCTCGGAACTGGATCACCAACGCTTTCGCCATGTAAGTCAAGTACCCAGGCAGATCTTTCCCACTCGCTTCAAACGGGTTCCCCTCCATGTATATCTGGGCATGTTTCGCGAACAGAGGCCTACTGTGCTCGAGAATCCACTGGAACAACGGATTCAAATCAATTGTTGTTGTAAAGGAAAAAACAGGAAGTGATGGAACCACCACACACCACCGAGTTTCCCCAGGTAATGACTTAACTCGCGAACTTTCACCCGTACTCATGAGATCGCGCGCTGTTCCACTTGTGGCACAGGCCACGACGACAATGCGAAAAGATCGAAATACGTTTCTCATCATTCGAACCCATTTCTTTCTCTCTCCCTCTTCACCACCCTTGAGTTTGCCGACAAGAGGAAATTCGTCAAGGAAGAACACGAAAGGCTTGTCTGTAGCGCGGTCAGCGAGGACATTTTCCACTTCATCTCTAGTAGCTTCCAGACCAGAATACTCGTCCATTCCGCACAGTGCTGCGATGATAAAGCTGTAGACCAGTAGACTTTTCGCCCCGACAAAATCTGTAATTGAGCCTGTTTCCAACTTCTTCGCGTCCTCAGCTAGGCACGTTTTGAACGTTTCTGAGCGTTCTATGAAGGCATCATACACAGGCTGGTGAACCTCCCCCTGCTTTGTGCACAGCACGTGAAAGACGTCACACTGCCCAGTGGCGTGGAGATTGAATGCCATCTGTGTCTTGCCGGTACCCGACGAGCTCTCCAGCACGATGGATGGCATCACAACGGGCTTAACCATCTTCGCCTCCTCGTGTATTGTCTTGATTTTTTCCACCAGATTCGTTACATCCTTCGAGCCTTTCAGGCTGTTAGCCACAGCATTGTATAAGGACAGCTCAGTGGAGGCTTCAATTCTGATTGACGCCGCCGTGGGAGCTCCACCAACACGCGAACAGCGCTAGATCCTGCCACGGCTTCTGGCGACAAACCCACTGTGCTGAGCCGTGCTTCTGCGTCACCCAGTTGCCTCATGTGCTTGGTGACGTTCGCACCGCCCTTGACGTCCTGTTCTGCCCCCCATTCGCCTTCATCCTTCTTGTCCAGGAAGAGCAGAAGCCTGGAAGCAGCAAACGGGTACATCTGCCTCTCCCTGATCACTTCCTTCAGCTGGCCGACCGACATGTTCTGGTCAATTTCGACAGAGAATTTGAGTCCAGCTCCACCAACGACGTGACAGAAGATAGTCGCTATAGGAGGCAGCACCAGCACGTGAACTCTGCCCTTATCCGCAACAGCCACTGCCGACAGCCCCACAGCGCTCAGCTGTGCTTGCGCGTCATCCAGAATGTGCTTTGTGACACCCACACCATTCTTCACGTCGTTGGTCGTCATCCAATTGCCATTCTCTTTCGCCAGGAAAAGCTGCAGCCTGGAAGCTGGAAACCGGTACTGCCGCTTGAGATGGATCGCGTCCTTCAATTCATCCACCAATTTTGTCTCGTCCACTTTCATCCTGAACGGGCTTTCCGCAACACCCACGATGCCGCACCAGATTTCCGCTACCACCATCTTCTCTCGAGCTGGCAGATTCTCGAATGATCCACTGAACATTGGGAGATCTGGGACATGATTGGGAGGTTTTGGACTCTTTTTGATCCAATGGGATGATTGAGAGACACGCCGACTCTCGGAGATGTCAGAGTACAGTAATTGCCAGATTCCGGACCGGAATTCAATTATCTAGAAAAAACGTATCCAACGTTGTAGGTCGGGCTACTATTGGCTAATAGTGGGGGATATTTGGTCAATAATATACAGTGAAATCACTTGTTTGAAAAGCGATGATAGTGTTGAAGGCAAAGCGCTCTTTCAGGCGAGCCTAATAATATCGTAGTAGGCCCTACATATGCACTACCACTGCTCGAAGCAGTATTAAAGTAAGATCCGTCTGTCAGTATTGTTCATACTTCTTTTCTAAAGATCATTCAAGGCTAATGGGAGGCTAATGGGAGCCTTGTGCTAGCACTGGCAGCCTGCCATGGCTCACACAGTGCGAATCGCGCTTTGGCATGACTCATCTTACTATGACACTTAGTGCTACGAATTTGCGCGCTTCAGCGCTATAGGCCTCCGCCAGCACAGTTTTAGAGTAATACAGGAGGTGGAGCCTTCCCACCGGTGGTGGCGCTGCTGCTGGTGGGCCCCCAGCTGCATCGCGACCGTGGCGGCGCCTGTTGGCGTGGATGGGAGGGGGGCCACCAACATCAGCTCATACTGCCACGGTGCGACGTCAGTAGTGCCTGGGCCTCCACTGCAAGCCCACTCTTCCTTACTTCAGTACTACTAAAGTATTTACCTGCACTAATTAGCACTACCAGTGCGGACATTCTTAATATTGTTATTTTTTGATACCACGCTTGCTGCGAGCCTCAGCAAGCGAGCAACCTGTGACCCTGAAGCTGCGCTAAGTTACTAACTACATGTACTCATACTGTTACTGCTGCACTTACTTGTATGGTGGGCCGTTATAGTAAGCACCCGTGGCCACGGGCGCCGCACCAGTTATGCCGCGGCTCGGCCACCGGGCTCCACCATGATGCATTTAGCAGTTGCAGCTGTTAGCGTCCTCACTGCCGCCCCTGATGCTGCTTCTGCCATCAAGGCTTGGCGTTGCTGCTGCCATCGGGCGCGGAAGCTCCGGCACCGCCGAGCCGTCAGACGTGGCTCAAGTCCACGGCAGTATACTTGCTCTGTGGGTGCAGCAATTTGGGGCTGCAGAGTTGTTACCGGTACTGGTGGTGGTGTCGCTCATGCCCACTGCTAGCTAGCATTGCGGCCGTAGCCTACATACTGTTCTAGTTGGTGATTGGATAGGCACTGCAGCATTATTACACCCAATCACATGTGCTGTCTTCTCGTAGGAATCGCTCGCTACGAAAGCCAATTCATTGGGGCATTTTCAGGTCGTGCATAAAATGTAGCAGTGTAGCAGTGTCCACCCGAGTTGCCATAAATATTTTTGACGAAAACACCGCCGATTTTCCTACGAGTCTATACAAAGTGCGAGATATCGCCTACGTTTCGACGACAACCGGAAATGGGCGCTTTCCAAAACCTGCATAAAACGGTTTAATGGAGCGATTAGTTTGTGCCGGAATAAACGGGAAAATGACTAAACTGGTATGAAATCGCATTTTAGATGCTGAATCAGTATGACCCCCAATCTGGTCGACCCCCGAACTAAACACCTATTTGTGCTTGTCTATTGTGGACTACTTGCTTGTTTCATCATATCGTTACCTGAGAGCAAGTGCATCTTCTCCGATGCTTCTGTTTTTCATAGTATATGGTCATCCAATCTGCCAACCCGTTAAGATCGACAACGACGCCACTATATCATGAAGTGCCTAAGACCGTTTAATTAAAACCCTAGGAAACTTGTTAAAGCTGTGTCCAGCGTTCCTCCGGATGGTTGTGTTGCACTAACTAAGCACGAAAAGTAGTTCGTACTCATACTACAAGTACAGCAACAATGTCAGGAATGTTATGACACTTGTCTGGGAGTCTGCAAGAAGCTAGGACGCCCGTGGCGTGGTAGTTCGCACCTCAATATTTATAGGGCTTCGCGGGGGCTGAGATAGCAAAAAAAAAAAAAAAACAGAACAGATATACGCACAGCGCACACGCACTTGTGGCGCACCAGTCGCCCGCGCTGTGCGTATTATATTATGAACATCCACAACAACCAGATAAGCAAACTTTTTAGTGCAATAACACACGATAACATCAATTTACTTTCTTACCTCCACGCTGTTAATAACCAAATACGAGCAAGCTATTAGTTACCTCCCAAGCGCTTAAGCGCTTACCTTCGTGCTGTAACTTCGTGCGTCTTCGGGTCGGGCGTGAGAATAGGAAATGATGCGAGTGATGCTTCCTCATCGATAGAGATCGACTAGATAATTATTTAGATGACCTATTAAGTTTACTTTCATGATCAGATATATATTTCAGACGGCCTTATCAGCTCTTACCGTACCCCGTTTTTTTTAGTGAACGGGAAGCTTCATGGCACGTTTTATCCTACCGTTTGTATGGCGAGATCAAAAATGGGATGTGCTAGGTACCTACAATAGAAGCCCCTGTGTGTGCCACATGTATTTGCTGTGTGTACCACATGTGATTACTGATAGTTTTGGGTACCATGTACCATTTTAATCCACCCAAATTAGTATTATGATTTAGACAGTACAAATTAGTAGTTTAGAGAAATTACTGATACGGGATAGCTTTTTGAGGCATGTACAGTACATGATGTACTGCATAAAGGCTGTGTCGATAGTTGTTGCACCTTCCGACTAATACAATTGGTCACTCTGCTTCCGCAGTTGGAGGTAGATCTACGTATTAATGAAGTTTGGATTTCTGTGGTATGTGCTATAGAGCCTTTTGAATCGATCGGATTGTGTTTATGGTGGGCACCGCCAGAGCGGGTTGAAGCGTTTCGCACTAGCGTCTGTATGCTGCGCACACAGTCATGCTCGAATGTGCTGCGAACGTATACACGATGCTCTGTTTATTGCGCACCCAGGTTTTAAATTATTATCATGACCATTATAAAATGCTTTTCCACGACACAACCTTTAGCATGATAGGGTGTGTGTTGGGATTGCGCGCCCAGACCCCCGTTCAATAAAAGCCTGGCATTGAGTTGCGTCTGGTGGGGCCGTTCAATAAAATGCTAGGCGTAAGGCTCACCCCAGCAAACTTAGGCTTACTTTATAGCAGCTTATGTATTGTGCCTTTCACGTGTTTTGGCGGGTGACCTGTTAATTCAGGCGGAATTAGAGGCATAAAAGGGTGATCAACGCTTATTTAGTGCCAATTCTGCCTAAGATTGTGAGCCCGCGATCAGCATTTGAGAGCCAATCGACGGAGATACGAGCAGAATGGCATGGATTGGCGGGTAGGAAACCGCCAATCGCTCTGTTTCCGCCTAACGAAGGCTGGATTAGCGTATTCGGCCTTAACTCGGTCTCACCATCGCCGCTCCTATTTCGGCCACGGAGGGACGACCCGGAATTAACATGGGAATTAGCTAATTCGGGGTATAATTAAGGTCTCTAAGAGATTAGAGTAATGCCAGAATTATCACGGCACAATAAGTGACAGGCACAATAAGTATAATAAGTAAGTCGCGGAAAAAGCCATGAGGAGAGACAAGCATTTGCAATTTAGTACACAATAGAGTTAAGGACCACTTAAGGGTAGCAACTGTCCTGTCTGAATAGTGTGTAATTAAATATAAACGCTGCGATGCACCTCAAAGCGAGGGGTGCCTAGGCCCATTCCTGCGTGTCGAATTTAGTCGTTACAATGAGATCCGGTTAAACTAATAACTTTCTGGCGCGATTTTAATTAGACCACAAAATGATTGCTGCAGTAGTTTGCAAGTTCACAGTTCGTTAGGACTGTGTCTAGTACACGTGCTTTCGGATTTGTACCCCAGGGGTACTATTGCCCCACCCAGGCCTAATTTTATTTCTTTCCCCATACATTGGGAGTGCAGGTTTCATGTCCTCACGGTTAGAAGGTCGCAGATCAGCCATGATTGGCTAATTGACCAAACCTGCAACTTGCAAAACTACCAACCGTGAGAACCCCTATTAATCATATCCCTGCAAAATCAGGATATGAGCGGTCGCCGGTGGGTTAAACCTGTTTGGAGAGCCCCACTTATGGGGCTCCACTCGGCTTGTTTTAATATACGTACGTTACACCCACGGCTTCATGCGACATCGAATTAATCCTGTGCCGGCTGCGTAGCAGCATACCTTGCGGTACACATGCTATCTCAGTAAAATTAACGCATACCGATTCAGTCACGAAATATACCGATTTGGCATTTAAAATTGATTTCATGCCGATTTGGTCATTTTCCCCGGAATAAGAGTGTCCGCATCGGTAAAGCTAAACCCACACCTTCAACAAAACAAACCATGAAAAGTGCAAGAAATTGGTTTGCTGGTAAATTACCAGGAATTGCGAGCCAAACTTACCGATGGCATGGGTTTGCGGCCAGAAGTTTCCAGCTTTCAAACCACGCCGGAAGGTTCAGAGTTACACGTAGTTACAGGTTCGGAGTAACTTGGTAATTTGAAACGACTACCATGCCTTTCTTGGGTGTGCGGGTGATATACCAGTCTTTCCTCAAACGCCGCACCCTTTGTAAAGATACGATTTTCTCAAGAACCCCTTTGAAAATGGCTGCATACATCCGAGCTCCCCTCATTCTAGAATTTGCTTCGTCGTTCACAGCACTGCACGCCCACTACCAATTCGCAAAACGCCAGATCAAGCCATCGCACTCCAGTCGTTCGATTTGAAGCAACCAAGATCAAGTGTTGACCAGCTTTACCTGCAATAGTACCTGCTCAAGTTCCTGTGCAGGTCTCCCCCGCCCCTCTCCAGCAGCCATTCCGGATTCAACTGAGCTTCGACGCTGTAATAGCGATGGTCGCCTTTCGGGGTTGATGGCGACAGAGTTCCGCAGTAATAGAAGGACCGCTCAATCTCATCAGGCTGGGCAGAACGCTCAACTTCGTGTCGACACCAGTATCGCGCAACGGGTTAGAGGGTCAGCCTATGCCTGCTGTAGCTGCCGTCACTACGTCGACTACGGGTCAGTCTGTACCTGCTGTAGTTGGTTGCCGTCACTATGTTGACTAGGGGAAAGCCGGTGTCTGCTGTAGCTGCCGTCACTACGTCGTCCCTTTCGGGCGCAACGATTCCAGTCCCAGCACATGTAACCCAAGTTATTTGAGACTACGACGTAGTCCAGTTAGCGAACAAAATATCGAGTACTCGAACAATCAGTTGAACTTGGGCCACAGCGGTGTGGCGGTCAAACATAGGGACCGCGAGCAAGTGTAGGTTGACTAGCACGCCGTTGACGGCAACACGAACACGCTGATCCATGAAAGAGCGATCGGTGTGGGTTGTGATGTCGCAAGCAAATGCAAACCCCCACATATTGGGGTCTGCGATGAGGTTGCTGATGCGTTGAAACGAATAGGCAACTAGAATACGAGCATAAGTGCCTGCCATAGCGTCGGTCATGCCGTAAAGCTTCGAGTTCCCTGTGGCGTTGTAGTGCTGCTGAATTACTGCTGCCGTCTGCCGAAAAGACAACCCAACCAAGAGATGTTTGACCGAAAGAGTAAACCGCAGAGGCGTCTTAATTTCCACTTGGTAGACGCCATCCACTACCGAGCCGAAAGCACGAAGAGCTCTCGCAACAGTCGAGTCATATCATCATCTTCATCTTCAGCATTGAAAAATATCTTTCCAATCAGCTCAGTCACAATCAACTCTGGAAAAGAAAACCGCAACACAGCACTCTCTGTGTCAAAATGAGCTACCAATTGGTTGCTTCGAGAAGTGAGATCAGCAAAAAATACAGCCTTCTCCGAGTCACCGAGATCTGTGTATTCTCCCCACTTAGCTGAGTGCGCGGTAGTATTGTGCTCGATGTAGTTCTGGGGTCGGAAAGGAGCCTTGTAGTACTTGATATTTTGAGTACGCTTTCGTTTGCCCTTGGGTGCTTCCTCTCTACCAAAGTATCGGCAAAACAGGCAGCG
>JAIKVE010000151.1:0-28563 GCA_024679115.1 Phytophthora pistaciae | reverse complement strand
CGGGCTTGTGCAGGTCCACGGCCGCTCGGGCGGACGCGCGCACCTGCCAGTCCACCCACAGCCGCTCGACGGCCGAGCGTCTCCTCCTGCCCAGCAGATGCACGTCCGTCACGACCAGCACCCGAAGGGAGTCCTCATCTCCCTCTATCCGCTGGATCTGCAGTTCGCAGCGCCACGCCTGCAGGTAGAAGAAGCCCGCTTGGCACAGCAACACCGCCGCCGCGACGAGCGCAAGCTGCCACCGCGCCATGATTTGCTTTTATTAAATGTGGCAATATGCTTATTTGTGGTAAGTATCTAGAGTTAGGATGTATTTGCTATGTTCATTTGGAAACCAATCTGAGGTTGGATATCTGATCTGTGACGGGCTCAAAAGATATGTGGACAGTTGAAGCGTCATTTGTGGCAACGATGGCGACGCTCGAAGCGACCGGCGCGCTAGAGGAGCTCCTGCGGCAGCAGCGCGCTCTCGTGGACCAGACGCTGCACCCGCTGCTAGAGGACGCACCGGTACGCGCTCTATGTCATCGTCGTAGTGAACTACAGTTTGGCTTATACGATTTTTGGCTCATTCTTTCGACCTGTGGCAGCTCGGAGACTTGCTGCAGCATTTCCAGTCGAGGCTGCTGGCTCTGCAGAGCCAAGAGCCGTCTTTTTGGCAGCTGCAAGTGGTGGAGTTCATCCGGAACGTGCTCAAGACGCGAGTGGGCGGCTGCGTGCGAGACGCGGTGAGATCTGCCGTCTCTGAGGAGCCGCAGGACCCTGTGCAGGTTGTTGCAAGTGTCAAGGCTCATGTGGAGACGAGCAGCGATCTGGAGGGAGCCTTGAGACAATTGAGAAGTGATGTGGAGGAGGAGGTGGCTAGGTTGACGGGTCTGCTGAGTGCTGGAAAGGAGAACAAAAGGAGGTTTGGAGATGCAGACGAGCACTTCCTGGATCAATTCTGGGACAAGTTGCAGAAGTTGGCGGACTCGAGGGAGACGCAGCCGAAGTCAGATGAGGAACGAGAAGCTGAAGGGGTTGAAGAGTCGGAGAGCTGCTCCTTCGAGGTGCTTACGTTCGACGATGACCTGGACGACGTGTCCAGGTCCGCGATGAGGTGGGCGATTACTTGGGCAATGCCAACAGGGGAACGCGAGGGTTTGCATCGATTAACTGATTTGGATTTGTGAATTGTTGTGCAGTTTTCCGTGTATGGAGGATTTTCCTGGTACAATTATACGCATGCAGAGCACAGATGCGCTGGAACGTGCGGCGGCACTGGACGAGTTGATGCAGGTAAGAGGGAAAGATGTGGACTCTTTTGGTTTAAGGTGTACTGGAGTTTTCACAGGTATATTGTGTGTGGAATGTGTTACGTGTAGATGCCCATTGTGGAGATCATTCACTCTGGACCAATATTCCCTGCTGCGTGTTCTGCGATTGTCGGGTTGCTTCTTGATGTTGGTATCCAAGGAGAAAGGTGTGATACTGCCGAACGAGCCAAAAGGGTTATATTCGACCTGATGAACCAAGTTGAGGACGCTGCTCAGTTTCTCGAGCTGTATGGAGCTGTTCTCGAGTTTATGGGGTTGCAATTGGAGTATGAGAACCTGTACTTGGATCGCCAGAGCATTTTTGAAAGTACCGATGCGCACTCTGTTGCCGTTTTGGACTGCTTTCGTGTCTTGCACGCGCTGATTTGCCGAGTTACGCGGCACTGGGTGTATTTCTCAGCTGATGCACTCGCTCGAATAATGTACTCGACGTTTTATCTCCTGACGATGTACTCCAAGACGGAGACTGAAGTCGAAGCAAAGCGCGCCAATCCTCTTCTGATGATGGTCTTGATCGATGAGGATTTTCCCATGCAATGGGTTAGATTGTGGCTACTAAATTGCCCAAGCACACGGCAACTGTTTGTAGCGATGGAGGAGTCGGGTTTCATCGCGGATTTACTTCAGTTCATGTCTCGAGTTCGACCTTTAGCTTTGATAAAATCGACGACGTCCGCAACCGATGCCATTGAAAAACGCGCTGTTCAGAGTGTAAGGTGATTTTGTGAACCAGATATTTCGCCCTTGGCTAATTTGTTTTCTTTTGGGGCTTATTATTGTAGGCGCTAGCTGTCCTATCATACGTCTGCGAGTACCAAGAGGGCCGAGAGCTGTTAAGTCGGTGGAAGCGCGTATCTGCACACACCTACATCAAGCAACGACATACCTCCTGGGGGAGACCAGCTCTGGAGACCATTGCGGCCGAAAATGACTCAATATTTCGCTCAGTGCAGCCTGAAGCGATGTATCAGGAGCAACACGAGGAATTGGACGCTGACTACGAGCACCTCGGACCGGGTGTTGTTGACGCACTCATCCTATCAATCACATCGGTACTGGCGCATTTTCTCGATGCGGGCTATATATCACAACATTATTATTCAATTGGGGCGCTGATTTTTGTATGTTTGTTTGATTGTTTGTGGGTTTTGCTGTAGGTGATCGTGATGATACCCAGACATTCGCAAGAGATCGTCTACGATTCATACGACGAGCTGTGGACAAAGGCTATCTCTAACAGTGTTGCAACGTATCTTCATGGTGCACGCGGCGGTGATCTAACCACAGGACTTGTAATGGTACGTTGCCAATATAGTTTTCTCGGCATATTTTTTTGTTTTGTTCATTGGCGCGCTGTAGATATTAATCCCTTGCTTGCTTGCAGGTCATTGGTGCTGGTTGGATGGACCCTTTGTCCAGCGACTATACCACGAAAGAATGTGAAGAGAACAGTCCATGGTTCCCGTTTAGACAATCAAAAGGTACTACCGAAGTATGCCAGTTGGTGGTTGGCAGCGTGTCAAAAAGAATTCGGAGTGGCGCCCTAGGCAAACTATCGGCTCGATTGGCTGGGCTGCTACTGGTAAACATGATCCTTCAGAGCATGACTGTGACCGATTTCAAGAATTCACTGCCAAGCCTTGACAACACAACGCTCATTTTTGAGCTGTGCAAACGCGTCTTGCAATCCTGGAAGAAGGAAACGTGGTTGCCGAGTGAAAGGCTGGTTTGTGAGAGTTATCACCAGAATTTCTCAAAGTTGATCATTGATTTGATATCAATTCCACAGGCGTTCAGAATTGCGCAAGATGTTGGGCTTGTCAGTGAACTCTGGGAAGATCGCAACGGAATATCCACACAAGATCACGAGGTGCAGTTCGTTGGCAATAACGTTCGTGCGCTGTGTAATTCCGTGCCTGGAACTCGCTACGCGCACGCAACACCAATGTTGAGCACCTACTTGCTCGAAATAAAGGACAAATGGCGGGAGTTTGCAACGATGGATTTTCGAGAACTTTTGGCCAACTTATCCGTTCCAGCGTCTGCAAAGGCATTTTTCAGCCTCGACGGGGTTCAAACAACCATATCTCGGGTTATCGCGCAATTTCGAGAGAGTGCCGACTTCACAGTGGCAATAAACAGCCCCGAGCATGAATGTCCTCCCCAGCTAACCCACCTGGTGAGGCGCTTGCGCCTATTGCAATGCTGTTTGAGTACGCAGTACGCTTCGTCGTGCTTGCTCTTAACTGAGTGCGGCTCGTTGGTTGAATTCATTTCAAGGACTCTCACACGCCACATGAAAGGGGAGTGTACGAGGTCGTGCGATGCAGAAGACACCTGCTGTGTGGCTTTCTCGTTGGTCCTCTCGCTGGTTCCAAGCGTCCCAGCGTTGCTCGACTGCAGTGGTCTGCTTACAGAGCTCCAGTTATTAAACCTTGATGCCAAGAGCGCACAACAACGTGATGTGTTGTGTGATGATAGCGAGGTCCTAGGCTCATGTTCGCTGCTTGAAAAGCAACTTTGCTACGAGTTCGAGTTTGTTGGAGGCGCGAGTGAGAGAATCCCTCGGTGTGAGCTTTACTCCTTCGATGGGCATTCTCGACAGAATGTCAGTACGACAGCTAGCGTCAAAGGTTCGGAAGTTAAACGCGTGTCTGAGTTCATCGTCACGCTGCAAGATAAAATACTCCAAGCGATTCGCGATGCCGTCAAGAGCGGCTCGTCAGTGCCCATGGATTTTGTGCTGATCTCGCAAGCTTCGTGGGAGATGGTTAACGAGCTGGGAAGCAAATCCGCGGTATCAACAGCTTCTGGAACTTCCAGATCAGTGGCTTCGTTCACCGAGGTCTTTGCAAAACTGATGTACAGCCTCGTGACCAGCAACCGCAGTCGCCTAGAGGCTTCTAACGTCGAGGAGCTGGATGGAAACGCCGGTGTTTACTCAGGACAAGATGCTGCAGAGTTCTTTCCGACGGATTCGGAGCGAAAACTCATGAATCGGCTCTACAAGAACTACGCAAGTGGTTTGTCACTAGAATCTTCCCCCACCTTGCTGCACTGTATTGTGAAAAAGTTCGGCAAGGCGGCTATGGACTGTTTTCCGGTTACGATGTTGATGATATTGTATCCGACTTACGGGGAAGCAGATATCCTGCGGCTCCTATCGCACTGCCTCACGACTCCGTCTGGTTGCTTCCTTTGGCCAAGAAGTTCTGCTAAGCGAGGTAATGAAGCTGACGGAGAGAATGAAGTATCGCCAGCAATGTTGATTGCTGAAGGTGTCGAGATCATACTGGAGCGAGAGTTTCCACTGGTATGCTTACACAATCAATACGGATCGAATGTCCCTGAATACTTCTACTTACTATTGTCTGATCCCTATTGCGACAGGTTTTGCGAGCCATCGACCAGTGCCAATGCTCGCTTCTGAGTCTCGTGATGCGTTGGCACAGCCAAAGCTTTTGGAACTATTTCGACTGGGAAAATATCGTACTCTACACCTACTTCAGCGTTTTGTATGGAATTGAGTTCCAGGTAGGCAGGACCTGACGCATGATTGTTTATGAAGTAGAGGCGCTAACAGAGTGTGAATTTTACCATCTTGCTTGTAGGTATACATCATAGTCGCGATTTTGAAGCACTTGGAGTCGACGATGCGGGAGCTGACGGCCAGCCACAACTCTCAAAGCCTCTCACCTTTCCTCGAGCTCATTCGAGAGCCTATTCGGAACTTTCGCTTCAGCCAGTGGCGAGCACTGCTGCTCCGACTCCGAAGCGATTATCACCAGGAGGTGAGAGCCGTGTTGTTTTCGCCCACGTCAGAGCAGGAGCGAGAGTAACTTACCTCAGGTAAGTCAGTTTACGTGAGGTTATCACTGACGTCATCAAGTCCGAGTTGTGTTTGCGTGGTGCTTCGGAGTGATGCAATCCTGCACTGCCATGGTCCTTTATCCCCACATAATTGAAAACACACAACCCAGAGCACACCCTCCCTCCCCTTCGAGACCCAGCAACCCCCAGTCATCATGACGAAAACGATCGGCTTGGTTGGTTTTGGCAACATGAACTCCATCATGGCCGAGCACGCTATCAAGGCAGGCTACCGTGTCATTTTGAGCAACTCCAGAGGCCCAGCCTCTCTGTCCACGGCTGTCGCGAAGCTGGGCCCTCAAGCAAGTGCAGCAACCGTCGAAGATGCAGTGGAACGAAGTGACATCGTGTCGGTCTCGATCCCATTGAAGAACGTCTTCCAACTTCCAGTCAAGGCGTTTGCTGGGAAGATTGTCATCGATACGACGAACTACTACCCAGAGCGGGATGGATCCATCGAGGAGCTCGACAAGCGACTCTACACGACCAGCGAACTGGTTCAGCGTCACTTGGAAGGCTCCAGCGTGGTCAAGGCCTTCCACAACCTCGACCAGTTCCATTTCCGCTACGGTCCTCGACCTGGGAATGACCCCGAGCGCTGGGCACTCCCCATTGCGGGTGATAACGCCAACGCTAAAGAGGAAGTGAGTGCGTTTATGACCGCCATCGGTTTTGAACCGGTCGACTGTGGGTCTCTCGCTGAGAGCTGGCGGATCCAGCAGAACACGCCGCTCAACTGCACCCCGTACATCGGCAAGCTACCGAAAGATGCTTCACCTCGCCAGTTGTACGAATGGGTCAAGCAAGATCACTCGCAGGTGGTCAAGGCGGCGGATTTCGAGCGTTGGCAGCTACGGTGGAGAACTCAGGCCGTGTCGGCCAGCTCTTCTCGGATTTCCCGTCAGAATATGGGGCGCTGTTCTCCATGACGTTCGATGAGTAGTAGCTTTGACGGTACAGCACCCTGTTGGGTGAACCAAGGCCAGGATGTGTAGCGATGGCTGCTCGAATGCACGATGAAGTCTTGATTTCGAGGTATCATTGAAGTAGTGGAAACACTAGATATTCAAAGCGTGACGATAGGTGGTAGCGATCTTGTAAGGTCAAGAGCTATGTGTCGAGTTAGACTCTGCGCTTGCGACCGAAGTGAATATTCTTGGGAATGCGAAGCTCACGCATGCTTTCCTCCAATTCAGCCATGTCAACGTTGGTGACTTCACTCTGTGCAGCTTCGAGGTGGGGATCACCAATGGGAATTCCCTCGTCTACTTGCATGCCAGAACCTTCTTGCTTTGCCTGTTCCAAGAGCTTTTTCTTCTTCTGTTGTCGTCTCCGCTTTCGCGCCTCGCGTTTTTTCAACGTCTCGGCATCGACATCAGGCTCTTCAGGCTGATCCTGCTTGGCACCCAAGTTTTCTTTGCCTGGTTTTCCTTTCTTCTTCTTCTGGCTACGTCGCTGGTGGAACGAAAACGACGCCGGGTACTGGTGCACTTGGATCAGGTGTCGAGTCCGCTTGTCGTCGTGCTGGAACGTCTCCGGGCAGCCATCGACCAAACACACGTACATTGGTTTCTTCTTCGACAGGATCTTGAAGAAAGCATCATGGGTTTCACTTACCAAAAATTCGCACCACATCAAAGTTAGAATATCTTACACTTTCAAATATAAGGAGCAGAGTTGTGGCAATGAACCTCACCTAATGTGGATGTCCAGTAGACGAAGACTCAGAAACGACCTCGAGCATTCCCGGCAAATGTTGCGGTGCAGCCTGCGTGCACACAACAAGCCACAAAAATGAGGTTTCAACCAAAAATGGTCGAGAAGAAGAGGGTCGTACATGTCATAGTGCTCTTCATACGCCGCAACGGACTGGAAGCTGACATTGCAGTTGCCCAGTCGACATGTAATAGCAGGGGATTCTTTGATGTCTTCACTGCAAGCTTCCTCCAGCTGTACCATTGACCTGTTCATCAAAACTCACAAAACGCATGAGCCAATATTCGGGAACGTCTTCCCGACAACCCACTGCTCTCGCACTCTGGCGCTTGGTAGTACTTGGTCGCCCACAGACGCGTGCCAGCGTCGAACAGCGGGTGCTCGGGCGAGTACTTGCGGATGCACTTGCCGCCTGGAAGCTCCCGGATCTGCTCCATCCTAATGAATTGATTTCCAGGAATGAAAATAATGTTTTCGGGATACGTGTTGCGAAAAAGTATGAGGTAACGTAGTGTCGGGCGTGGCAATCATTATTTTGTTGGCTTTTAGTGCTGGTGTCTTGTGCAATGGCGAATCGGTGGCTTTCTACATTGGTTGTTGTCGGTGCTGGAACTATCGTTAGCTTGGCAGCATGGTGCGTTCGATTGGGTCGTGGGATCGGGTTTCAAGTGCTCGTATCGGACTCTTCATCGCCGTTTGGAGGATTTTCAGCGTGGTTGTTGTCCTCAGTGTGGGCTGGTTCGTCTCCTTGGGGATCTGGAGCGGGAGCCTTGTCTTCAAGGGCCATCGCCTCCAGCATGAGTCGACACGCCTCCTGCTTCACGTGTTCGTTGACTTCATACGCGAATCGAATGGGTGCACTGGTCAGTGACAAGTAGTGGAGGTTAACTGTTAGCATTTGAAGGCCGCTCGAGTACGCTGCTTGCCATGGTAGGACTTACCGACAGTACGGACACTCTCTGCGCGGCAACAGACCGAGGCACGGGGCGCACATGTAGTGCGAGCACTTCAGGACCATGACCTTGAGCTGCGTGAAGTCCATCCAGCAAACGCTGCGGCAAAAAAACTCAAGGAGGTTAAAACGATCTACCTAGTACAAGTCAACGCCAGCCAGGATCAACGCGCGTACCCGCACTCCATGCGATCTCCGGCCAGCCGCTCTGATAGACCTCCGGCTGCCGTGAACCGGACTCGGAACTCCGCTGAAGGCTGGTCGTAGAGCAGGAACAGCGGCGCTACGTTACGTTGGGGACATTGAGTCAAGTGTCAGCTACGGTGTTCATCGATGCGCTTCGTGCAGATGAAAAAACTTACTCAGGCAGTTGGTAGCTGCCGGCATGAGAACCGCAAACCACGGGCTTTTCCTGCTTAAAGCTCCAGTAAACTCGCCAAGCGATCTCCCGAGCCATTCGCTGATCAGGTGCTCGCCATTCGTTCCGAGGAAAGTCTCAATCGCAGACTTCGTTAGCTCCGTGGACGCTGCGTTACCATCCTCACTGTCATCGCTGTGTCTGTGGATGCGAACGGGGTCATCCAGAGGAGATCCGTGGCTTCGTGGACTTTCCGGGCGGTCGAACGCTGGAGCTGACCCGAACGCCCACCTGTGGAGGGCGGTGCCGTACGCCGTCTTGAGAGACTGCAGCAGCACGAAGATGCTATCCCCGTACCGGGCGAACAGGATGAACGACAGGTTCGAGACGCGAGACGCCGTCGAAGCGTGCAGCGCAGTTTTGGCACGCTGAACCACCTCTTCTGAGGCTAATGGAGAGAGATCGAGCAGCTGGAGAAAGAACGCATCAAACTCCTTCGAGCTCACCGTCGCTTTGTACCCGGCGCGCTGCAGGCCGCGCAGTGAGTCCACTCGAACGCGGAAGCTCTGGCGAGACGGGGTCCACGCGTGGATGACACGCCCTTGCCCGCAGTACAGCGCGTACGACCGCTTCTGAGAACGCCCTTGCGTTATTTGGACGACATCGCCCACGGCAAACCCCCAGCGTCGCTCGTCGTCGTCCTGGCCACTGGTAGGCACATCGACAGCTCCTTCCTCACCTGCGGCGGCTTGGACGGGGTCTTGGCCAACCTGCATTGCTGACGCTTGTGTAGCTGTGTCTGCGCCTCACCAGGAAGTTCTGGAACTGAGAGCTCTTCGGCCAACAGCTCAATGTGAAGTGACGGTCTTTCTCATCAGAGCAAAATTCAAACCGTTTGAAGCGAGAAAGCCTGCATTTTGATGTATGGAAGGTGACTTCGGGGCGTCAGATGCTGGTGTGTATTTTCTAAGATTGCCATGCCTATCGCACGATGCATTTGATGTCAATATCGCAAGCTCCGAGGCCTTCTGCTTCTACCCGCAGCGAGCCCGCCGCTCGACCAGGGTGATGGAAGCTGAGCGCAATAGTGACGATCGCTGCCAAGCCTGGAGCTAGACGTGCAGATTCACGTTGATAGCTGGCTTCAGCGATGCCGGCCTGGAAACCTGCACAAGTGGCGGTCACTCGGTTCACGCGGAAGCGCTCCTGTCGAGAGCCTACGTTCCGCACTCGCACGGGGAACAGGTACACTTGCCCAGTCTGTAGAGTGCCCAATGCCAGCATCGGAGGTGACACCTCCATAGCGAAATGCTGCGTCATGGATGACACAGCGGGCAGGCGTTGCTCGGTAGGGGATAGCGTTGAAACCCCGACATTCTTCTGCTGTGTTGCAGGGTTTGACTCAAGCGATGCTACTGGGCTTTGGTTCCGGTCACAATCATTCATCCGCTCCCACGAAATGTCCGCGTAGGGAGCCAGGGAGAGCAGCTCTGCCCCATCCGTACAAGTTGATGGAGTGGAGACACTCTCACTGTTCGACTTAATTGACAAACTGGAGGCTCTTTTCAAAGGTGAGCAGGGACGCGTACGAGGCTTCGGAGTGCTCGCTGCAAGTCGCGAGAGTGTTGCCAACGTCTTCTCGTCCGCCAAGTCCACTCCAATCCCCTTCCGAGCTGACTCGCGCGCTGAAAAAGCTGACAAGGAAGACGGCGTCTCGGGTCTCAACGACGTAGCAGGTGACCGGCATGACAGAGGAAGGATCGGTGGTCTCTGAGGTCGTGGAGACGGTAGTGCAGGTAGAACTGGAGTCCTCGTGGTTAGTCTGTACTCCGGACCGATAAGCGCTTGGATGCCCACGTCCGTGAGCACCCAACAGGCTTTCATAGTGGACGTGAACGTCTTCCGCCATAAACCTCCGTCCTTCACCAGCAGATTGTTGTTGCTGCTGCCGCTCCTAGACGGTGAGTTCTGGAGACCAATGGACCCGGATGAAGAGGAAAACAGGCCGGTAGTCGAGAGATTTGAGGTCGGAGGTGCCAGGATGGACCGATGCCGATTCAAGTTGCCGAAGTCGCGCGAGTACTGCTTCTTGAAGTCGTTGACCTCTTGCGGGTTGTGACGTGTGATGAAATCCCGACCACCGACGAACTTGCTCTTGTTGGAGAGGGACCTGCAGCTGTACGGCTGCATGATCTTGTAGTCGTCGTAGTCTGGGATGGCCATGATCAGAAGTGCGTTCTTCGGGTCGAGCACCGTGGACTTGCGCGTTTGCCTCGCAATCTGCTCCGTGACGCTCATCTCGACCTTCACGGGTGGAGTTATACGGCCACCCGAGCGAGACTGTGGGGGCATCGGCGTCGAGGAACTGAGCAGCATCGACCTTGTGGACGATTGGCGGTGAGCTGGAACCGGTAGCACTGTGCAGCTGCTGCTGGCGTTGGCGGGGGACTCGAACGAATTCCTGGTCTCTCGAATAGCTCCAGTTGATGACATTCTCGATGGCGGCGCCACCGCAGGGGAGGAAGCCCGTTCACCCATTCCGGTATAGTGGAGGAGGCTATTGACGCGGGTGCCTTAGGTGGAGTCCATTTGTATAGTGTGCGACGGCAAACTCCATGCACCAGGCTCACGAACGCGAATAGATAGCGCCTTGTCCGTAAAAATAGGTGACAAGACAACAGCACGCAGCGAGATAGGAAACCACGAGCGCATTCACTTTTTGGCCGATCGGTCGTTGAACCGAGTTGTGGGGTTGACGTCGGAGGATCGGTGGTCCTGTCCGTCGATGCTACCTACCGATAGTCGCAACTAAATAGATAATTTATCTAGCACATTGAACGGACCTCACAGCCCGAATCCGCATTATTACGCTTTTGCGGCAAAAGTTTTGCCTCGCTACGTAAAGTAAGTAGTGTGTGTGTGTGTGTGTGCCAGAAC
This sequence comes from Phytophthora pistaciae, assembly GCA_024679115.1. NCBI lineage: Eukaryota > Oomycota > Peronosporomycetes > Peronosporales > Peronosporaceae > Phytophthora > Phytophthora pistaciae. The sequence goes on along the minus strand of JAIKVE010000151.1, from coordinate 17,414 downwards.
GGTTTCCCCGTGCGATAGATGTCTATAATTGCTCTGTAGTGACCGTCTGCAATCTGTCCGAAGCTGCGGTGTGTTCGATCAAGGGCCGAACGCGCTCTCCATGGACCTGGCAGCGCTCTGGAACCGTGAAAAGGCTCGCGTTGCAGCGGAACTGAATATCGTGAGTGTTGGGCCTACGAATGGAGAGCGCCGTGCAAGCGTGTCGGTTGCCAGAGATGAGAGCGACAGCGGAGTCAACCGCGCCAAAGCCCCCGTTGTTGCTGCCAGTCCGAAGCCCTCGGTTGTGCCGAAAAAGAAGTCCACCGCACATTCCAGCACCGCAACCGCTTACCTACGGGACCGAGATCGAGTATTCCGACTGCTACTAGAGACCAGCGTCGCTCCAACGCCCACCAAGACCATCGCAACCCACTTCAGCGGCAACAACGAGTTTGCAATGGAGTACGCGGACCGCGCAGTCCGTCAGTTCATCCCTCAGCCAGCTCAACCACAGCTCGCCATTGATCCCCCCGTCCAGACTGCCACCAACACCAACGCGGCCTCCGCTGCTCGAATTCAGACGAATAGGAACTCGTCGATCCGCGTCAACTCCATCGTGCAGACGTCTCCAGTTCCAGGACCGGTCTCTCAGTCGACAGCGGCAGCGTTCCCGGCCATGACCAAGACGGCTCAAATACTGCGAAAGAACGGACGGAAGCGTGCAGGCACTGAGTACTCCTCGCAGACTCTGAAGCCTTACGTCGGCGACATGTTCAGTACCCGTGGCGACTATATCGACGGCATGCTCTACATGTCCCGCATGAAGCGGAGCTTCCAGGCCATGGCCTCCAGCGGCGGCAAAAAGCTAGACTTCGGCTTCTCGGGCGAACTCGCTCGCACTGAGGGGCGCAATGTACTGAAAGACGGCGTGTCCGATGCCTTCGCTGTAGCGGGGGGAAGCGGCAAGCAAGGCGGACCGCGTCGTAGCGCCTCCACGGTAATACTTGCCAGTCTGAGCGAAGAAGAGGGCGAGCCTGGATCGACCCTCACGAGTGTGCAGCGCAGACAGCAGCAACGCTGTTCTCTAACGCTCAGCAACTGGAGCTTTAACCCGGAGAACGCTCGGCTCATGGTGGAGGAGAACGTCGTGGAGGCTCTCATTCGACTCTGCAAAGACGGAGACAAGACCACTCGACTCAACTGCGTCACGACGTTCATGAACTTATCGCATCTCTGCGAGCTGCGCCGAGTGATCGTGCAGCAAGGCGCGGTCAAGACGGTAGCGGAGATCGTGAACGACATGGAAGACAAGACCATTCGAACGGCGTGTGCCATCACACTGTGTAACTTGTGCTCGCTGCAAGGCGAGGAGGGGCTCTTGGTGGAGGACGGAGCTGTGAGCGCGCTCTCGACGCTCATCAATGAGCACGAGAAGGTCTCTCACATCTGCCGCTGCGCGCTCTTCAACCTCACGTGCGTCTCGCAGTCGTACCACAAGATCGAGAGCGTGCTCAAAGCCTTCATCGCTCTCACTTCCACACGGAATGGGGGTATTAACATGGGCGGCTTTGCTGGTAAAACGGAGGAGGAATACGACGACATCACCGCTAAGGCGTTGTGCAATCTCTCCAATCTCAAGCGCATTCGACTGCGTCTCATGGAAGAAGGCATCGTCAGCGCCATCACGTCACTGCTTCACCCGAATATCCCGTTGATTCAAGAACTTTTAGCGCACATTCTACTCAACCTGTCGAGACTCCCAGCCTGCCGGAACGAGATGGTCGCCAAAGGCTGCATGGGCACCTTAGTGGCGCTCTCGGGGGCGTCAACCGCTATCACTACTAAGTGCTTGATTGGAATTACGCTCTGGAACCTGAGCAAAGACCCCGGTAACGCGATTCGGATGGTATCGGAAGGTCTGCTGCCGCTTGTGAATGAATTATGTGGGCGAGTGCATAGTGACGACGTTGTGAACCAGGACTTCAGCTTTGAAGGCAGCCCCGAAAGCAAGGAGGAGGATCTGCTTCAAGTTTGCGCTCGGACACTCTACAACGTGTCGTGCTGTGAAGATTCCCGCGTCAAACTGGTCGAGCGCGATGCAGTGAATACTCTATCGTCCTTGTCCCGACGCGCTACTGGAGACGACGCCAAGCAAATGTGCACTCTGGCACTGTGCAATCTGCTCAGTGTGCAGAAGGCAGCGGCGGACATTGTCACTGCCGGGGCGATCACCTCTCTGATCCAGCTCAGCATGGCGCCGGGGCAGTCGTACGAGAGACGAAACTTGTTCTCCAAGGCCCTTCATGGACTCTGCGAGAAAGCGGCTACACGAGCGGCTGTGACGGAGGCGGGCGTGATCCCTGCGCTGCTCTTCCTCCCCAGTATCGATGAACTGGACGCTGAGTCGACCTCCATTTGCTCGGAATCTGCTGGTCTGTTGAGCGAGATCCGCGCGCGATGCACCGCTGCGTTTGCCAGCCTTGCAGCCGACTCGCATACAGCAGCTCATGTCTGTAATGCGGCCGTGGTGCAATGCGTGACGCGAATTTTGACCCTGGAGCACTCGAATGTTGCGATTGAGCGCTTCTGCTGCTCGTGCTTGAGTCTGCTGTGTCGGGACGAGCAGTGTTCGCTCATTATGGTCGAAGTGGGCGCGATCGAGATGGTGCTAGCGACTTGTGTGGAGTCGCACGACCAGGTGAGCAAAGCTTCCTGCTGCCACGTGCTCGCCAGCGTCTCGTGTCATCCGAGCTGCTGCATCGCCCTCGTGCGCATGGGCGTCATCTCCGTGCTGGCGACACTCGCCAAGATCAAAGAGGACGCCACCATCCAACGCTGCTGTGCCATCACACTCGCAAACTTATCCGTAGAACCAGAAATTCGGGGAACTTTGGCGTCTGCAGGTATTGTGGCAATTGTAGCGGTGCTCAGCAACTCGTACAGTGAAGACAGCCAACGCGACTGTGCCAAGGTGCTCTGCAACTTATCGTGTATTCGCGGCAACGAAGCCGTGCTGGTTGGCGAAGGTGCAGTGGGGGTGTTGATGATGATCAGTATGGTTCGAGCTGTGAGTGTCTCGACGAAAGAAACGTGTATCCGAGCCTTGTTGAACCTGTTGAATGCCGAGACGATGAAGAACATGGTCAAGGAGGGGCTGGTCAAGATCTTGTCCGTTTACGCTGGCTTGGCCTCGAAGCAAGTCGCAACTCTCGTCACCATTATCTTTGGAAAATTGCTGGCTCACCCGGTGGGAAGGAATGCGCTTTGCACGGAGCGTTCGTCGCTCCACGCGCTCTTCCAGTTGATGACGTACGATCCAGCGCTGCCCCATTCGGACGCTGACGAGAGGCGACTGGCCTCGCTACACGAGATTTTGCTGAGTGAGCTCGTGTATTACGAAAATTCACGAGTGCTAAGTGTCCAAACGGGAATTTTGGACGCGCTCCACCGGATTTCAATGTACGAAGACCATTACGCGGAAGTCCACGAGCACAGTCACGCCCATAACCACTGCAGTAGCCACTGCGCAGAGAAGACACTCGCGCTGGTGTTCTTCACGCTCGCCAAAAATGAGGATAGCCGCATGGCGTTGGCGTCGTCGGCGAATTTGGCAACTTTGTTGGAATTCCTGGACCTGCACACTGCTAAGGACGACTGTGATGCATCCGAGTGTGCTGTATACGCTGCTGCGGCGTTGTGTTGGCTCGGATGGCACGAGGATACGCGGCGCTTCTTGCAGAGCGCAGATATCCCACGTGCACTAACGCAAATGTTGCAAATTCACGCCAGCAGAAGCGGTGGGAACGCGAGTGAGGACAAAGACGATCTGTTAACGTATTCCTCGCAAACCATTAAGACCTGCGTCCTCACGCTCTGCTGCTTGGCTCACAACACGGAGCTGGTGGAAGTCATGCTGAGGGAGAGCGTTGTGGTGCATTTGAACGGGATTCTCACGGCAACTACCGTCAGCAACGACGAATCTCACCTCTCAACCGATGAAGGGTTCGTCGCGCTGGTGTGCATCCTGTTCCGACAGCTCAGTCACATTCCCGGGTTCGCTTCCGCGATGAATGAACAACCTGGTCCAATCCTCGAGCTGTTCTGCAACCTCGTCCGCCATGTAGCGGCCAAGCACGACGTTAACTCAAGTCTGGACTGCGCAGATGCGCTGTGCAGCATAGTGTTTGCGCCTGCAAGAGAGCCACCGCACTCAGCAGACATCCATACACCTGGTAAGGGACGATCACCAGCTCCGACTCCGAGCCCCTCGCCATTCCTCGTGGATAGCAGCGTTCTCAGAGCCATCGAGTCGCTTATGAGTGACGAACAGATCCCCGAGACACGTTGGCGTTGTGCTGCCAGCTTGTGGGCGCTGTCCTCGGTGCCGGAGTATCGACTGCAGTTAGTCGAGTTGGGCGTCACCCCAATGTTGGTCAACGAATCGTACCGTGCGGCCAGACTATCTTCGTTGAATACTCTCCAATGCTGCGCTGGAGCTCTGTGCAATCTCACCATTGTCCCGGAAGAGAAAAACTCGGCCAAAATGGTGGACGAAGGGGCCATGCCGGCGCTCATCCAGCTCGCCAAGCTGGAGAACGAGACAATCCGCGAGCACTGCACTCTGGCGCTGTCGAATCTCTCGGGTCCTTCGCCTAAGGTCGAATCGGGCGCTGTCTCTGCGTTGTTGCATTTGTCCCTGGACTTTGCATCGAACGGGGGGCTATCAGCTTCCACTCCGGCGTCTCGGCGGGGTAGTGTACAGCTACCGACGGGGCTCATTCGCCCACCGCTCGTCTCCGGGGAAAGGCACAAACAGTTCGCTGTTCTACCGAGTTACGCTATTGAGATCTCGCAGGATTCCTCCCTGGACGAACAAAAGTTCGAGGCTGAGCTTGCCGCGAGCACGCCACCGCCTCCGCACTTACCCACGATCGCGGCTGACCTGCTTGGTACTTCGACGAGGTCTTCTGAGACCAAGGGGAACAGTTCTACCAGTGGAGACAATAATGACGTAGTGGTGAGGAAGAACGAGTCGACAGTGGGTCAACGAGAAGAAGGCACGAGTGAGTATATGGAGACGCGGTTCTTTGGCAAACTGGATCCTGAAGAAAGTCTCGCGGTCATGACGGAGACGGAGGAGCGAGAGAGCGAAGAAGAAGGCACATGGGCTGATGCTCGGTCGGTAGAACACGAGGGGAACCAGGAGCGTGAACCACAGGAGGACAACAAGGGAAGTCACAACCAAAGTGACGGAGTGCGATCACCAGAGCAGTTGCATGGCGGCTCTGGGAAGCGTCTGGGGGCGTCGGGAGCTTTCATGACGCCGAACTACACGCTGTCGCCGCTGTCTCGCGTGGTGGTGCGTAAGACCCACGCTGTTCATGCAGCACGGAAATTTAAGGACGCGGCCACTCGGAAGATGCGGAAGGATGGAGAGATCCAGAAGCTCGCGATGCTCGGGTCGCAGTCCATGCCCTGTTTGGTGAAGTCTACGCCAGAGCATCCGCATCATGACGCCCAGGAATCGGTCAGAAGTATCGACCACAAGCCGAGTGAGCGGAAGGCGGCGCCGTCGATAGCCGCGTCCAAACCTCCAGCTCAGCTGTCGAGTCTCGCGACTTCCTCGTCAACGTCGTCGCTTCCTCCAACATTTGGCACCGCTGAGAGCGTCATTAACAGCCAAGCCGCTCTGCTGGCTGCTGTATCAGCGGCGGGACTGTACGGAACTGCACCACCTCGGGCTCATGACTACAAGCACCGTCATGACGATGCTAAGCACCATTCCACCTCGCTCAACGCCACGCAGCAGAAGAAGAAGGCCGCTTTGAATCGACGAAAAAAGGAGAAAGATTCTCCTCCTTTTGACCCAGACTCGGAATGGCTAGCGGCACAGCCCAAATCGCTCCACACGCTTCCGCCAGCGACTACGATCGAGGAGTTCCAAAGTCAAGCTAAGCTGTTAGGGCTTTGGAGCTAAGGTGAATAAACGAGAAGTATAACGAGAACAATGCTGCTGTGGTGATGCAAATCAGATGGGGGTCACTTCAACTTTATCCTGATCTGCCATTGGCTGAAACATCATTTCTACCAATCGGGTTCCATCCATCACCTCATTGGTCAAAAATGGTGACTGCCCCCCTCGAAGCTCCACGTATAGAGGGGGCCGCGTTGTTGTAAGACAAGGAAAGGATTCCTCGTGCAAAATGGTGAGTCTCGTGCGCTTGCCTGCTGGCTGTGTATCCATCTCCCACGCAGCCTTCCAGCCTTGTTCCCAGCACTCCGACACACTTCCGTGTCTTCTCTCTCTGTACCCGTTGGACTCGTGTGCTAACTCTCCCTGGGGACGTCGCTGTGTCTCATTGAACGCTTGACGTAGGTGGTGCTCTCGGCCGCCTTGTTGACCCGAAATGGCAAAGGTGCGGCTACTGCGACCGTCTGACAGTATCTGCTAGACTGCTCCCTATACTGACAGTGTCTTTGCATTGTGCGCGCAGTGCTCGTGGCGCGCCAGTTCGTGGAGATCACCCGGATCCGCCTCGAGGTGGGTGGAAACGCTGGTCTTGTTGCGCATTATTGCGGTAATTAATGGGTTTTATTGCCTGTTTCTTGAGCAGGGTCTGCTAGCCGCGTTCCCCAAGCTGCTGTCCAGCGGCTCGCGCGAGCACACGTTCATTGACACGGAGAGCGTGCGCTACGTGTACCAGCCGCTCGAGAGCTTCTTCGTGCTCATCATTACCAACAAGACGAGCAACATCGTGGAGGACCTGCACACCATCCAGGTGCTGGCCAAGCTCGTGCCCGACATCTGCGCGCCGCTGAGCGAGGCGTCCATCCGCGACAAGCAGTTCGAGCTGGTCTTCGGCTTCGACGAGCTCATGACGGCTGGGGGCCACTCGGAGAACATCAACGTCTCGCAGATCCGCGTCAACATGGAGATGGAGAGCCACGAGGAGAAGTTGCACAACATGATCCTCGAGAGCAAGCGCGCGGCCGCCAAGGACGACATGAAGCGCCACACGGCGCGCATTAAGGAGGAGCAGCGCGAGCGCGCGCGGCTGGAGCGTGCAGGCATGGGCGGCAGCGGATTCAGATCGCAGAACTCGTTCGGCAGCTCCTTTAGCAACGCGTTTAAGTCTCCGCGCAGCGGCGGCAGCAGTGACAGCTTCATGAACAGCCCCAGCTCGCCGGCCGCGACGTCGCCGACCTCGTACAACACGCGTCCGGAGCCCGTGGTGTCGAAGGCTGCTGGTATGAAGCTGGGCAGCTCCAGCAGTGGTAAGGGCATGGGACTTGGCAGCGGCGGCAAGTCGTTCATGGACGCCATGGCGGCGGAGGACGGACTGAAGGAGATCCCGCCTATGAGCGCAGCTGTCGAGACGGTGCAGAAGCCCGAGGTGGCTGCTGCGGTCAGCCACGACCCGATCGGCGCGGTGGTGGAGGAGAAGATGACGGTCGTGCTCACCCGCGACGGTGCACTAGAGCAGCTCGAGGTCAAGGGCAGCATGTACGTGTCGGTGAACGACCCGAGCGCCGGCTGCTGCCGCCTGAAGCTGCGCACTGGTGGCGTGGACGGTATCTCATTCCAGACGCACCCCAAGGTGGACAAGAGGCTTTATGACAGCGAATCAGTACTTGCCCTGCGGGATCCCACGAAGCCGTTCCCGACTTCCCGCGTGGCTTTCTTGCGATGGAGCTTGAAGACACAGGACGAGTCGATGCTGCCGCTGAACATCACGTGCTGGCCCGAGGAGGAAGGCGACGGAAAGATGAACGTGAGCGTCGAGTATTCGTTGGACCGCGACATGGTGTTGGACAACGTGAACGTCGTCATCCCGCTTGGTGGCCACGACGCACCGAGCGTGGCCAACGTGGACGGCCAGTACCAGCACAACTCGGCCGATGGCTCGCTCCTTTGGCATCAGGACCAGATCAGCTCTGCGTACGTACCTTGCCATTATGTTGTGTTTTTGTCTGTTTATCCACTCTAACGTTTTGGTTTGGGTTTGTACAGGAACAACTCGGGCACGTTGGAGTTTTCGGTTCGTGGCAACGACATGGATGCGTTCTTCCCCATCTCCGTCTCGTTCTTTTCGCGCAGCGTGTATAGCGACGTGCAGGTGGAGGCTGTTCAGAAGGTCGAGGACGGCTCGCCGATTGCGTTTGGGTTCGAGAAGCTGCTTTCCACGGACTCGTACCAGGTTGTTTAGAAATACCCCGCCGAGGACAAGCAAGATCTGGCCGAAGAGTTGAGTTGCGAGTAGCTGCTCCCCCTGTCAGGTTTTCCCCTATCAACACGTAGGCGCGAAGGTTAGTTTGGCTCGAAATCGCGTGTTGCTTGTCCCCATCGCGTGGCCTTAAACCAGAAACAGATACAAAAATCAAAAGCGAACATGTGTGTGTGAGTGTGTTCTTGTGAAGTGGTGAGGCTACAGTCTTGGCGTCTACGGAGCGGCGCTCGGTCGGAAGACCTTGGGTTGCGCAGCCTTCAAGAGATCCTCGGTCTTGCTGCGCATACAGCGCTCCAGCAGCGTCTTGACGTGGTCACACTCTCGGTAACTCCTCTTCTCAGCCTGCACTGACTCGAGGCAGCTCGTCCACCTTAGCATCGACTGCTCGCACAGCGCGCCGCTAGCACAGGTGATGTACTCGGCATAAAGCACCTCGGAGGCTGGTAGCGTGGCTGGGTCAGCACCTTCTTCTTCAGCCTTACCCCTTTCGAGCATGGCGTCGAACCGTCCTTCGCAGGCACGCAGGCCGCGGTACTTGCCACTGAGGCGCCGGTTAGTCTCCAGTGCAATCACATCTTCCTCCTTGAATAGTCCGTCATGCAGCGCCTTTGGTTTGAGCAAGAGGAAATAGTTAGTGCGGGAATATTGTCATTACGACGCTTCTAAAGGGAGTTTGGGGCTGAAAAATCGGGAGGAGGCAGAAGCGATGCATGTGTAGATGCAATTAGAAACGTTGCAGCCGTGGAGAGTACCTGGTGGAAACGCACGGTGGGCATGCAGTGAGGCAAGTTCTCCATGCTTATTCTGCCCTATTCGTGTTTAGAGTTGGAGAATTGTTTCGTGTTGAGAACATAAAGTTGCGATTGACGAAAATCTGCGATGTGTGACGTGCTGCTACAGTAGTTGCAGTTTTTGGGATGACACATTACATGACGCTCCTGGACGACTGGGCGTGGCGAGGGATGTGCGGGCCTTGGCTGACGTCTTCGTCGCCGCTTTCGTTGTCGTCCACGTCGTAGTCCTCGTCGTCGAAGTTGTTGATTGTGACGCGCGTTGCCTGCTCCAGGCTGCTGATGTTCATGTACGGCTGCCGAGCACGACAGAAGACGCGACGGTAGAGATACGCCAGTGTCAGCACGATGATCAGTGCGCAAGAGCTCATGATGAGGTATCCGAACTGAAGCAGCGACGACGGAGTGCTGTCGTCCACGCCCGAACCATTCGCTGCCATAGCGGTGGCATCTTGAGTCGTTACGTTGGAAGAAGGTTGGTGTGGGTCATCAGAGGGGGCCTTGATCTCGTCGTCCAGCGTAGTCTCCTTGTCATCTTCACTTTCTTCGCTTTCCTTGTCGGAGTCGGACTCGGAATCATCCTTACCCGTAGCCTTCGTTGCGGAAGGCTTGGAATCCGAGGCCGTGTCAGTGTCGGAATCGTCTTCGCTGGAGTCGTCACTTTCATCCTCACTTTCGTCTTCGTCCGATGCAGAAGCATCCTTTGTACGCTCTTCACCGATAGTCGGTGGATCTGCGCTATCGACGCTATCTTCGCTGTCGCTCTGACTTGACGCACTCTGCGCAGATGCTGCCGATTCTTGCGACTTAGTGGGGCTAGCTGCCAGCTTGTTCGTGATATCGACAATGATAACCTGTGGTTCGATATATGTCAGCACATTCATATTCAAAAGCAAGTTTTGCCAACGTATTTTACGTACCGGTGACGTCCAATCAAGAGTACCCTTCACGTGGTGACCATTCCACTCGAAGTTCCAATCGGGGTTCGTGCGAGCATTCACCAGATGCGACTGTGGTGGAACTTGCGGTGACGGAGAATCATCGCCATTACCTTGCTCTTTCCAGTCCTAGAATACGAAACATCATTTGCGTCAGTGTGTCCACTTCGACAAGATAGAAAGATGGCGTAGCTTACCTGGTCTACAGTTGCCACAGCTCGAACGTACAGCTTGTCTGAGGTGACATTGTGAAGGTTGAGGCACGTTACAAACAGCGACGTCCCCATCGTATCGACGTTGGCAGCCGTAGCTTCCGAGGAACCCGAGGCAAACTCGTAAAATCGGCGAGTGGTGCCCTTCTGGATTGCGGTCTCCATCAAAATGTTTGTAGCTTCAAACTTCGGGCTGGACGACACTTGGACATGTGTGCTGTCAACGTTGAGTGCACCAAGTACTTCCCAGGCAACTTGAAGTTTGGATTGTGCTGCGTCGGTAACAGCGCAGTCCGAGCCATTGCACGTTGCGACCTCGTTGTTCTCCCATGCCAGAGCCCCACAGCCTATTTCAGTGACTTGTCCTACTTCAGAGCTGGTCATGTACAAGCTTGCTGCCGGGAAGGCACTCAGCAAGTTTTGGGTTTGGGGACTCGATGCCTCTGCTGCATCCACCCAACGCACCAGAGGCTGTACCATCTCGATCATCATGAGTGTCAGACGGACATTTCGCGGTACATGACCCACGAACTCCTTCTTGACACTATCCGTCCTGTAGAAGTCGACGTTGGCTTTGTATAACTCTTGAAAGTTTCCCAGGTCGCCAGGTATAGGCTCCTTGACATTAGACGTCTCCACGAGCATGTTGAACGCGCGGTGGGTGATGTTGTTGTAAACAGTCTTCTCCTCCGGGTATCCACCAAACGTAGTAGGATTGCACGGGCGGAACGGCTGCGAGTTCGCCTTGTAAAAGTGATTTTCCCACGATGCGGCGTAGCCCCAGTCCTCCATTCCACCAGTGACGCCGTACACAACGTCGTTCATAGTCCCCGTCGGATAAAGCTTCCCACCAGGGAAGACGCCTGCAAAGTTGGACAAAGTGTGGCTAATCTGGAACTGAGCCATGTGATCTGGGGACTTTTCACTCGGCTTGTTCTCGTCTCCATCCAGATAATGATCTGGGGATCCCCACTCGTACGCCACCGCTCGCGTGCCGCCGTGGAAAGTCACGGCCAACTGGAAGATATGATCTCTCCAAATCTCATTCACGACACGGGACGTCATGGTCTGCATGCACTCGGCACCTGACCTCATGTAGTTGTAGTCGCGGTTTGGGTCCACCGTCAGCTCCTCCCGGTGGTTGTGCGAGTAGCCGTACGCATTCGTCATGGGCGTCACCAGCACGTTCCTCGTGTTCACCAGTTCTCTCAGCCAGCGCTGCGTGTCCACTGTGGGCTTCGAGCTGTCGTCCTTCGCGTACTTCGACGTCGCATGTGCGAACAATGCAACGAGTTCAATGGCCGCGTTGGGACCGACGCGTTCATTGCCGTGCAGCGCTCCACTGATGAAGACTTCGGGGCGCTGCGGGTCGTTCGCCAGCGTCGAGTGGTTGGTCAGGTGCACCACGAACTGCTTGCACGGCTCCGTGGCCTTCGTGCCGTCATCCACGACGCACTGCAGCTCTTCGGGATACGGCAAGTCGTACGTTTCCTGGGCGATGGACACCTGCACGACGTCTGGGAAGGAGGCGTTGAGCTGCATGAGGTACGCGGCCATCTCGGCGTACGTCCTGTAGTTGATAGGAGGAGACGGCGGGTAGTCATCGGCGGCAATGGGGCCCAGAAGCCCCAAGCTCAGCGCTAGCAGCAAGCTGCGGACGAGCATCGCGACGTTGGCGAATGTCGCGGTACGTGGCGCTTGTCGTGCACTGAAAAAAGAGCCAAAATGAACTAAAAATTGAGTTTTGGACACATGGCTACACATTGAAAGCAAGTGTTGTTTTAGGATATGACTGTGGCTACGTTGTGTTGTTTCGTATCGTTCGGGTTTGAGCTTAGATTGTCGCGACGGACTCGCTGGTTAAATATGAATTGGCCGCCATGCGCGGCATCTCCTCGGGCTGGTGGGACAGCTCCATGTCCAGGTGGTCGTCGCAGAAGCCGCCGCCGAGGACCCACTTCTTGCAGTACGCGTACGAGCACTTCTTGCCGCCGCCGTGGCCCTTGCAATAGCCCCCGCCCCGCTCGATCGCGCTGCAACCGTCCTCCTTGCACTTCGTCCCACCGCCGTGGCGAATGCACAGCCCCTTGCCTTTTTGCTTGTTGGTGCAGCCTTCGTGTTGACACAGCTTGCCACCACCGTGAGCCTTGCAGAGCTTCCGGTTCTGCGCCGCGCGGTCGCAGTTCGGAATACTGCACATGACCTTGCCGCCGTGACCACGGCAGCGCTTGTTCACCTGACGGATCTTGTCGCAGCCCTCCACCACGCACTTCCGACCTCCACCGTGGGCGATGCAGTGCCCGCCACCAAGGTCGTACTTTGTGCATCCAAGCGTCTTGCAGCGTTTGCCAGGACCTTTGTGCTCCAGACAAATGCCTCCGCCGAGAGCCCAGTTCTTGCAGTTGTCAGCCTCGCACTTCTTGCCGCCGCCATGAGCCTTGCAAAACCCACCACCGCGATCCACTTTCGTGCAGTCCTTCGCCTGACACTTTTTGCCGCCACCGTGCGAAATGCAGCGACCACCGCCAATGTCACGCCTCTTACAGCCCTCCTCTTGGCAGAACCTACCGCCACCGTGAGCCTTGCAATACCTGTTTCACACGTCGCATAGTGAGCTAACATTCTTCCTATGCTGGGTATGGGAGGATCAAGTAAACGCGAACGCAATCTTACGTACCCTCCCTCCATCCTCTTGTTCTCGCATCCTTCAATTGGACACAAGGGCTTGCCACCATGTCCCGAGCAGTATCCATAGCCTTGCACCTGCTTGTTGCATCCAGCTTGCTTGCATTTCTTGCCACCGCCATGCTTGATGCAGTATCCATTTCCCTGGTTAAACTTGTTGCACTTGGGGTGCTTGCAGAATTGACTCAGCTTGTGGATAGCGCAACGTCCATCTAAGCCCGTGGCAGCGCGCTTGCACCTCTCGCGCTCTTTGTTGTAGTATCTGCAGGTTTTCTTGGACAGTACAAACGTGTCGTTCGACCGAATAGGTGCTGGTGGCGTCTCTACTCGTCGGGTGACACGAAACTCGGGTCGCACTCGCGCTGTCGCCAACTGCAGCACTCCGTTCACCGCCGCGGCAGCCTCCTCCGCTTCAGCTTGAGCGGCCGCAACAGCTTCCTCCGCCTCCGTGTCAGTATCCTTCTGCTCCTGCTCAGCCTGAGCCAGCAGCATCCTGGCAAACTCAGCTCCGTCATGGTCGATCTCCGGCAATCCGTCGGGCCCCACGAACGACGTGCGGAAGTCCAGGTCGGACGACTGAGCCGTCGATAGATCAGCTGGCAATTATCAACACCAAAGCCACAGATCTCAGTACAATGCATCTAAATCACCGGTAGAGTGTCGTCTATTGTAATAAAGCGAAGCTACTTACGCATGGAAGCTTGGATGTTGGCGTCGTCCGGCCTCATGCCGCGCAGGAAGCGCAGATAGTCGTTCTCGCGCTCGTCCGAGGCGTCCATGGCTCACTCCAGTCGATGAGTGACCTCAATAGACAGCTCAAACAATGAAGCAAGGCCCTGAAAACGTGATACGCAGCGTAAAGCGATGGAAAACGCCGCCTACGGCGTCAAGGATGAGCTCTAGGCACGGCTTCTTCTGTAACGACGTGCCGTCAATTGGCGCCGTTTAACCCGTCGTTCAATTGGCGGAAATTAGAACAGTTACCTGACCAATCATAAGCGCACGTTGGAACCTATCTTATGGCATGGTATGACTAGAGAGAGGCAACCTTGGTGCCAGTCAATGCAAAGTGCAACGCCACTCCATCAGTTCCCAGGAGCTCTACGACCATGGCGAGCGCGGCGGAGATCAAGCAGCTGGAGGCCAAGATCAAGGAGGATGTCAAGCAGATCAATGAGCTGCCCAAGGTGGTGAAGGCGCTGCAGAGCGAGGACAAGGCCGTGGCCCAGGCGGCCATGCAGAGCACGCGCCGCCTTCTGCTCTTCTTCCTGGACAAGGGCGACCTGCAGCTCAAGCCCACGGCGCAGGAGGCGGCCAAGAAGGCCAAGGGCGGAGACTCGCAGGCCATCGACAAGTTCCGCCGCTGGCTCTGGGACGTCTACGTGGGCTTCATCAAGGAGATGCTGCAGTGGATCGGGGACGCCGAGGCCGACGCCAACCTGCGCGTGGGCGCGCTGCGCACGCTGATGGAGTTTGTGTCGCGCGAGGGCGAGATCCGTGGCGGCAACGGGCCTCTGTTCGGTAACGAGACGTTCACGCGTGTGGTGCAGGAGCTGGCGGCCACGGACAAGCTCAAGGGCGAGCTGGCCAGCGTCTTCAAGGGCGAGTACGTGGCCGCCTACATGGACGTCCAGCACTACACGCTCAAGAACCTGGCGCAGATTCTGGACAAGGCGCACGAGAAGGAGGACGCGACTGAGGAAGAGGACTTGAAGCTGGTGGCCAACGCCCTGAGGATGTTGAACATGGTGCAGATGCCGTACGACGACGAGGAAATCACCTCGTTCCTGGTGGAGCCGAAGGACGCCAGTCTGCCGGAGCAGGAGATGGTGAGCAGTGATGACGAGAGCGACGCGGAAGAGGAGGAGGAGGTGCTTGCCACTGCTGGATCGAAGCGCAAGGCAGGTGACGCCAAGGCGAAGAAGACCAAGAAGACTCGTGGACTGCGCAACGTGAAGCAGCACCGCCACGCTTTCAGCTTGGCGTGGATTGCTGTGCTGCGCCACAAGCTGCCGCAGACCTCGTACAAGAAGGTGCTGGTGCAGCTGCCGGACGAGATCATGCCACACTTGACCAACCCTCTGCTGCTCGCCGACTTCCTCACGGACTCGTACAGCATCGGTGGAGTCACAAGTCTGCTGGCGCTGAACAGTCTGTTCATCCTCATTAAGGACTACAACTTCGACTCGCCCGACTTTTACAACAAGCTGTATGCGCTGCTGGACGACCCGACGTTGTACTCGGCCAAGCAGCGCGACCGCTTCTTCGGCCTGTTGAGCCTCTTCCTCTCGTCGACGCACTTGCCGGCGTACACGGTGGCAGCTTTCGCTAAGCGGCTGTCGCGTAGTGCCCTCACGGCCGAACCGGGCGCTATCCTGTTTATTATCCCGATGGTGTACAACCTAATTCTGCGTCACAAGGAGTGCTTGCAGCTTATCCACCGTACCGGCGCATTCACCGCAGCCGAGAAGGCCGCCAAGCGCCGAGAAGAGTTGGCAAGCGGCACGGCTGTTGACGCTGCGGCCAAGAAGCTTTCGAAGGAGAAGACGGAGCTGGTGCTGAAGGACGGCCATGACCCGTTCGTGAACGACGAGCTTGACCCGATCAAGTGCAATACGTTGCAGAGCTCGCTGTGGGAGCTGTACACGATGAAGCACCACTACAACGCCGATGTCGCACTGAAGGCGCGGATGTTCGAGGAGAAGCTGCGTCACCAGTTCGTGGACGTGGACGAGAGCATGGAGATCACGTACAAGAGCCTTTTCGACAAGCAGCTTAAGCGTAAGGAGAAGGGCAAGGTGCCTCTCGCATTCCAGCCGTGCAAGGCTCTCTTCTCGAACGGCGTTGACAACGCCGACGACAGCGAAGTCAAGGAAGAGGACAACGTCTTCGCCAAGGTTTTCGAGCTTTAGATTTTGTACCCAGCTTTCCTCAGCTAATATATCCATGTCATAGACTGCATACATGCACCAAAGCGTCCATTAATCTGCTTGCGTCGCGTTCAGTTCCACAGTGCGCAGGGTGGTCGTAATGCCGATGAACGTGAACACTCACGTGAGATTTTCTTCAGTCTGTATGTTGGAAATATCAACAAAACCTGGCTGGGCTGGAGGTGCTTCCGCGTATCCACAAACCTGGCCACTCTGATGTCTGGCCAGCATACTCATGCGATGCGAAGAATGACGTGGATACCGCTGTCGCTTTCCACCAAGTCGCTCATTTCACCCACTTTGAGTGCGAATGCTGCTTTCTCGAACGACGGGGTCATCTTTCCACGGGTGAACGCGCCCAAATCGCCTCCACGCTTGGCACTGCATCACCAAGACTTGTCAACCTCACCTCATAAACTAAATCGGCATTCTCCCGCCAACAAACCTGCTGCAGTCGCTCTCCTCCTTGGCAATTTCCTCGAAAAGCTCGCGCAAAGCTTCGGATGATCTCTGTTAGAATCGAGATAGACACGTGAGTCAAGGTTTTCTTCTACCGTAATCCCCCCAACTAACGTACATCAGGGTTGGCCTCCACACAGGCTAGCAGCTTCTCGCGGATGCCTCCCGCCTTGGCCTCCGCCACCGCCTTACTGCGGGTGATGGTCTCCTGTCGCCATGATGACGGCCTTCTGGATCCAGAGTGCTTCACGAGGATATGCAGCGCCTGCAGCCAATACCCAGCACGCGCAATAAGGTCAGCACCATTGCTACACCATAGCCACACCATTCTCTGCTTGGTGCAGCAATGCACAACACACCTGAACGGTCTCTGAGCTGGAGGAGCCGTCAGCCGAGCGACGTTTTTTCTTGTCCGCCGCTCGGTGGCGGAACTCGCGCTCCTTCGCGTGCACGTGCGAGAGCTTCCAGGTCTTCTCGCCGCTCTTGACGTGCAAGAAGTACACCTTGCCGGGGCGGCTCTTGCTCTGCACCTCCTTCCAGCCGCGGGGCAGCTCCTTGGCCGACGTGCTCATGCTGGTCGCGTAGCTGAGTGAGCTAAGCTTTGGTCTCAGTTCGGTTTCGCTCGCGCGCCATTCGTGGAAATTCACCGCCTTCGTTAATGCATAATAGTTGGGTGTTAGACACATATATGAGGTATTATAGTAAAGCATATTTTTAGCCAATGAAGCACAGCTAAAAAATCCGCCTTCGTCTACAGATTGAGGCAAGCTACGCATTTTGCAAAGAGAAAGACTCTTCGAAGTAGGAGAAGCAACATGCCCCAGCAGCCTGCGCTCCGTGCGCATTCCTCCACTGGCTTGCGGCTCCAGGCGACAGTAGGGGCATCGCTGAAACACTTCCAACAAGGTGTAAGTACCGAATTACCTATGTTATGCCATACACTTCAGCGAACTCTATAGAGTCGACATTTCGGTGCCCTGGCTAGCCAAGCAAATGCATAGAAAACGCGTTTCAATACAAATATCAAGTGAGTCACTATAAAAGGGCAGTGCACACCAATCTTCCCGAAAGGCCTGTGATTGGTCAATAAGGGGGTGTATGGCATAACATATAGAAGGTGATAACATAGGTATTGTGCCTTGCAAAAATTTTGGCAATTCCGATGCTCAGAAGTAGGATATATCGGGTCGGA
>JAIKVE010000150.1:0-28652 GCA_024679115.1 Phytophthora pistaciae | reverse complement strand
CGACGAGATGTGGGCCGCCGGCTACACGCCCAACCAGCACCCGGGCTACTCGGGTCTGCCGGCGTACGCCAAGGCCAACCGGTCGGTGGACGGCGAGGACATCGTGGTCTGGCACACGTTCGGCCTCACGCACTTCCCTCGCGTCGAGGACTGGCCGATCATGCCCGTGGACTACGCCGGCTTCAGCTTCCGCCCCGACGGCTTCTTCGACCGCAACCCGACGCTGGACGTGCCCGAGGACCCGAACGGAAAGGAGTTCTCGGAGAACTGCGAGTGCGCGTGTCCGTAAGGAGCTAGAGATGTACCCGAACGGAAAGGAGTTCTCGGAGAACTGCGAGTGCGCGTGTCCGTAAGGAGCTAGAGATGAGAGAGCGGCCCGATGTCGGGACGCAATGAGTGTAGGTGTTTTCATATTCAAAATTCAAAGTGGACGTCAATGACTAGCACAACCTTGTTCCAAACCTCCATGGCTTACTTACGTCTTCTTGATAGTCAAAAGCTGTTGTAGTCGTCACTCTAGATGCGAAACAGCGACTTCTGCGAGAGTGCCATGCTTAAGTGTAATCGATGAAGTTGAAGAGATGAAAGCTCGCCAAGCTTTCGAATGTTAAGACTTACTCGTAAGTATGAATACTGAGTTTTGAGTAACAACGTTATCGTCGTCTTTGCATCGGAATGCCTACACATGTGGACAATAATGTCGGTACAGTGATGTCGAACGGATGAACAACCAAACAAGAATAAGTTCCCCACCGCCTGCGTTGGGCTACGTGCTGGACTTTGTTACGCTAAACTTTCTGAATGCACGTTCATACTAAATATTGAGTAGCCACTCAATCTCTAATATGATGACCCTGCATTCAGAAAGTTTAGCTCAATTTAAACTACGAGTCCAGGCCAGAGTTCGTCAACAACCACTTCGTACCTTAAGACCCTGTGGCATTCTACCCGCTAGTGGCCCATTTGTTTCCACGACACGAAAGGCTATACGTGAAGTTCAACAGCGTATCATATTTTAGACCGAAAGATTGCTCCATCGTAGGAATCGCTTCTGCATCACCACAATGTTAACTCCATTTTGCGTGTTCGATAATGCAAACCTACTTCCTGCTTAAAGCAATATAATTCCCAGACTCGGTTGTAATTTGCTCGTAAAAGGCGTCCAGCTTTCTGAAGCTATGCTTTCGGGAGATACAGAAGCTCGATACGGGCACTTCGAGGTGTCCAGAAAACTCAGGTAAGCTCCATTTGGCCGAACTGTCTTCTGATGAACAATCGACTTCGTCGATGCTATTCATTTGGCGCGATGGTGCTGCCCCTTGCCAAATTGGCACGGCATCCGCACTCGATGCTTTTCTGTGCCACGTTCATTTTGTTCTTCAAGAAAAGGTAGCCCAAATGAAATGCCTATTGCCATTTTGAGCACCATCATTTACTACACCTTATGTCGTCTCAATCCCGAATAGTACCATCTACTGACGTTATTTGTGGCGGTACCTCTCCCATAACCGCCGCACATCCTTGCCTCGTCCTACTCTTATCACCAATCTGATTGGCTGGCGAAGAGTCAGGGGCCCGTTTTCTATCGCCAACTTCACTTTCGACCCAAAAATTGGGTCAAATGGGGGTGCAAAGCGCCGACTGCCTCAATTCCCGCACAACTGATACGCAGCGCGCAGCTGGTGCTGGTGCGTTCCGCCATTCGCCGACAGGCTGAGCACGCGCGAGAGCTCTTGGGACGGATAGATGGAGACCATGACCGCCATGCACAGCATGCACGTGCTGCTGGGCTCCATGTGCTTCTTCGCGCTGGTGTTTCACGTGGCCAACCGCCTGTCCGACCGCTTCCTCAAGGTCTACCGGGACTTCTCCATCCCGGAACAAGGCGACTGGTGCTCTCGGTACGCGTCCAGCCATCGATTGATGCCTATCAAGGCGTAAGTCAATGTACCTAACTCTCTCGTGTGCTACAGAGTGAACTCGACCATCCATGCGCTGGTGATCGCCTCGGGCATGACCTACAGCTTCGTGACGCAGCGCTGGGACGAAGACCTGCTGCCCACCAAGGAGGCGCCCATGTACCTGGCCTCCACGCTCTTCTCCTTCTGTACGACTACTGTAGTTATATTCCAGCGGTGCTGCTGTGTATCCATTCAACTGACTCATTGTTGTGAACTCTGCAGCGTGCGGCTACTTCCTGTTCGACCTGTTCGTGCTCGTGCTGTGGCAGGTGCCACTCTGGCGGGTCTTTGTGGTGCACCACGTCGTGGCTGCGTACGTCATCGCCAGTCTCCGTATTGCGTCACTTCAGTCGCTCATGGTCTAATTTATGGTGATTTGCTGCTGTTTGATGCTGGTGCAGACTGCCGTACCTGATCTACACGATGCACTCTGGCTGCGGCATGGACCTGTACCTGCTGCAGCTCTTCCTCATGGTCGAGTTCGCCGTCATCCCGCTCAACGTCACCACCTTCATGGAGCAGTTGGGCTACGGCAAGAGCAAGGCGCACGAGTTCTTCTTCTACCTGACGTACGTGTGCTGGTTCGTGGCCCGCGTGGTGCTGCCCCTCTACAACGTCTACGTGCTCTGGACGAGGATCATCCCGGACGCCGGCGCCGCGCCGTTCTGCACGGTTCCCGCGGCTGTCTGTGGCCACATCATCGCCGCCTTCTGCGTCGGCGTGTTTGTGTTTGTCTGGACGCCCGACGTGATGGCCAAGTGGCGCGTGCCCGTGCTGCAGATGGAGGAGTACCCGGACTACAAGCTGACCATGCGTCAGTCCATGACCCCGCGCTCGAACCCGATCTTGTCGCCGTCCGACGGCAGCGACAGGTGGGGCGCCAGCTACGGCAGCGTGTCGCGAGAACCCCAGTGGACCTCCAAGTCGGTCGTGTGAGGGTAAGGAGAGAGGACGCACGCATGCTGCGTGCTTCGAACGTGCAGTGTGGATGTCCTCTTCCTACGTAGTCGATGTCGTGCAAGTCATCCGACTGGCCCACGCGAGCGATAGATAGACCCCAGTGCTAGGTATTTGTAAATTTATGGAGCCTTGTCTCCTGCAGTGAGTCCGAGTGGCAAGCGCGTGTCCGGCTGTCAACTTCCAGTCGCGCATCAAAGCTTCCCAACGTATTGCGAGATACAAATACACTGGTGTCTTTGCAAGTACAGTATCATCGTCGTTTCAATTGCTCTTGTCAACGCATAGATAATTTAGATTCAGCTACGATACCATCCTCTGATTCATCACTCGATCGTTTTAGGTTTGGTCTTGGATCCAGACTTCTTGGGCAGAACGATGAATGAAGCACTTCCAATGATAATGACGGCACCGATCACGCTGTACATGCTGACGTTCTCGTCCAGCAACTCGATGTCCCAAATGAGCACGAAGACGACGTCCAGATATCGCATTACGGACGCAATGCCAGCCTTGGACTGCTGGAAGCCCATGGTCAGGAAGACTTGGCCCACAAAAGCAAAGACGCCGCTTCCGAACAGCGCAGCCATGAGAGGAACGTTATTGGGCATGGTGAAGGTCTGCCAAAATGCACGTTAGAGATGTCAAAGTCCAGTTCCCCCTCCTAATCACAAGAAACACACTCGCTCACCACGTCGAAATACCACAGCGTCACCAGCGCGTACAGCAGCCCGAAGAGCAGGAAGTAGTGGTTAATCACCACATAATCCAGCTCGCGCAGCTGGCGCATTGCAATATACGAACACGCCTGCATGACCGACCCACCCAACGCGCAAATAATCGCAAGCGGCGGCACCTCCTTCGTCTCCTCGTCGGTCGCGAACAGGAACGCCGGCCTCGTGACGAACACCACGCCAACGTACGACACCAAGCAGCTTAGCAAGTCCAGCCGCTCGATCGCTTCACCCAGCACCAGCGCTCCCTGACAAGCACAACAATGTCGGTACCTCAAACTACAGAGGACCCCAAGTCCACAGCTACGTACGAGCATGAAGGTGACGATGGGGCTGGTGAAGATGATGGTCACGGCGTCCGTGAGCACCATCTGCGCCATGGCGTAGAACTGGATGCTGATGCCGAATGTGCCGAAGAAGCAGCGCCAGAAGAGCATGTTGCGCTGCTTGGGGGCCACCGCCAGGTCGACGCCTCTGCGGTGGACGAGCGCCAGGTTGAGCAGCCACGCGACCGTCGAGCGCCACAAGACCGTCTCGTGGGACGTCACCTGGCGACTGGCGAACTTGACGCAGGCGCGCATGAGGCTCAGGTTGAAGGCGGCGAAGGCGATGTAGCCCAGTGCAAGCGTCTGCGGCGAGCGCCAGCCTCGCACGCCGCCGTACTCTGTCGATGATGCAGCAGCTGAGACTTTGACCAGCGACGGACTCGACTCGGTGGCACTTGGGGCCTCGTTGGCCACGCTCTCGTCGTCGGCCGACACTTGCACGCGCACTACGGGCCCTGAAATGCTCGTGGACTTGAGTGGAGCGATCATGGCCTCGGGTTAGGAAGATGCAGCAATGGAGCTGTTCGCCATCGTGCATCCACAAGTCTCATGCACTGCGTTTCTGACGCACTTGGTATCTGAACTTTACTGGCTATATTGATAGACCGCGTATATTGATATTATCATTGATGGAGTGCAATGTAAGCACATTGGATCAAATTGCACTTATATCCTCGAGTTATGATAACCTTTGATATACTATGTTATATATTGTGAATAGATTTGTGTGCCCCACACAACAGCAAGTTGAAGTGGTTATGGTGCCGTCTAGCAGCGGCTATTACTTTTTGGTGACCGCCTGGCGCATGACGATGACGGAGGCTCCGCTGATGATGATGGCGGCGCCGAGCACGCTGTAGAGGTTCACGGTCTCGCCGAGGACCAGCGCGTCCAGACACATGACGAAAACCACGTCGAAGTAGCGCATGACGGACGCGATGCCCGCCTTGACGGTCTGGAAGCCCTTAGTGAGGAACCACTGGCCCACGAGCGAGAAGAAGGCACAGCCGAAGATGGAGAAGAGGAAGCCGGGCTCCGTCGGTAGCTCCAACGTCTGCAGTAAAAGGAGAAACGTTAGTACCATTGGCCATGAACTCTTTACGGCCACAGTAGCTTACCACTCCAAGCGCCCAGAGCATGAAAGCCGAGTAGCAGGCGCCGAACATGAGGAAGTACTGGACGACGAGCAGGTTGTCCAGGTCCTTCATCTTCCGCATCGTGATGTACACGACGGCCTGCGACAGAGACGACCCCATGGCGCAGACGATGGCGAGGAACGGCGCGCTGCTACCCGACGCGTGCGACGGGAACAAAATCGCCGGTCTCGTCACGAACAACACGCCGACGAACGACGTGACTCCACCGACAAGGTCCACGTAGTCAATGGCCTCTCCGAGAACCACAGCCGCCTATGTGCAAGAAAAAACATCAGTGTTAGAATTTGAACTGCGACGATGTTCGGGGTCGATGCGGACGTACGAGGAAGAAGGTGAAGATTGGCGAGGTGAAGATGATAACCACCGCGTCCGTCAGCGGCATGTTCGACATGGCGTAGAACGACATGGTGGTGCCGGATGTTCCAACCAAGCAGCGGAAGAGCAGCAAGAAACGATCCTTCCTCCCCACGAACAGGTTCGCCTTCTTGAATCGCACCCAGAGCTGTGCAGAACAACAACATTCCAGGTCAATCCGTGAAGATCCTGGGGAACACTAACTACTGGTACGTACGCAATTCATCACCAATCCGATCAGCATTCGCCAGAACACGATTATGTTGGAGTTGGCGTAGTGACTCGCGTACTTTACACAAGCCGAGACGATGCTGAAGTTGAACGCTGCAATAACGATGTACCCCAGTCCCCTCACTTTCGTCAAGCTCCAGGACGCTTTGGCGCTCGACGGGAGAACGATGGTGACGATCTCGCCCTCGCCCTCGTCGAGTTTCGAGAGCTCGTCGCTGGAATCGTTGCGCTTCAGCAGCGGAAGATCGTCGCGGGTAGTCTCGTCATCTCCAGTAGTTTGGGAATCTCCTGCGGGTTTCTTCACTGGATCGGGGTCAAGTTTGCTAAGGTTGGGCGGTAGAGGAGCCACTACCGCCAGTCCACGTGCGCTGCTATGAGGAAGCATGCGCACTGTTGAGTCGTCTCCAATTGTTAGCCGGTTGTCGAAGCTTCCTTCGACGGAGAACGTTGTCGGGCCAACTCGAGTGGCAGATAATTCCGAAGTGATACTGGATTGGCGCTGGCCCAGCCCAAGTTGAGCACCAACTATAGCCTACCGACTACAACGAGTATGCCTTCAACCGAGCTTTGAGCATCATTCATCGAAAGTTTCAGCAGCCACGCATGAAGACAAGATCGCCGTTCAGGTCTCCAGGCATTGCGCTATTTCTTATCGTGTCCATCCAATCCATAGACTGTGTAAACACTATCGGAACACGCATCAAATACTCGCTAGAGGGATCACGCTAGCTGCTATTTGAGGCCGATGGAAAACGCTCACTTCAGCCGTCTCAACGACCTGGTCGGCACCCACTTACTTTAGTATAGATGTCGTCCTCAATGCTCCGGAACGGACAGAAAAGCGAACGATGGCGACAAGAATTCGCAGCGCTAACGCTTCAAAAAGCGACTACGAAACGTACGAGCCGAACCAAAGTCTAGCAACTTGCTGGAGTTCCGCCGTTGAGTTCCGACTTCTACAAGCACTGACAATATGGGTACGTGGTCGTGAATACGATTTGAACGGCATTTCCACGCAGTTCCGCTTCATGTGATGAACGAGGGCTAGTAGATTATTAAGCAAAATATATTCTTCGTGTTGGTTTTGGGGGTGTCAGGCTTTCGTTCCTGTGTTCGCTGTCGATCTCTCTTACTCCTTCTCACGGGCTCGGCGTAGGACGATCATCGACACTCCAGCCATGATGATCCCTGCTCCCAAGAGACTCAAAATGTTCACATGCTCGCCCAAGATCAGCACGTCCATCGCTACCACGAACACGACGTCGAAGTAGCGCATCACCGAAGCGATGCCCGCCTTCTCTCGCTGGAATCCCTTGGTCATGAACACTTGCCCGATGAAGGAGAAAAAGCCACTACCGAAGATGGCGGACAGGAAGGTCGCCTCGAGCGGTACTGTCATGGACTGCGCACCACACCCAACATTAGATCAATGTCATACCGTACAAGTCGTAATGACTCGCTGACTTACCACGCCGAGTAGCAGGAGCGTTATGATCGAGGTGCACGTCCCGAACACGAAGAAGTAGTGTATAGCGATCAAGGGATCCACTTTGGTTAGTCGTCGCAGCAGGATGTAGACCACCGCAGAGGTCAGCGAGCCACCGATGGCGCAGTAAATCGCCAACATGGGTGCTTGAGCACTAACGACGTCGGTCGGGAACAGAAACGCAGGCCTCGTCACGAACATAACGCCGATAAACGACGTAATGCCGGCAAGAAGGTCAATTCGATTGATCTTCTCTCCAAGAACCGCAGCACCCTGATCAAATACACGGGCGTTAAAACCATCAAGTACTCTGCTGAATGCGTCGACAAGAACTTACGAGGAAGAAGGTGAAGATCGGGCTGGTGAGAATGATCACCTATAGCGAAATTGTATACGAGGTTAGTTAAAAAACATGAATTTGATAACAACAAAGTGTTACTCATTACGTACCACCGCGTCCGTCAAAACCATCTTCGACATTGCGTAGAACTGAATGTTCACCCCCACAGTTCCCACGATACAGCGGAAGAGCAGCAGACCGCGGTACTTTGGCTCGACCACCAGAGTTCGCTTCTTGTACCGAGTCGAAGCCTAAATCACAACGCAATCTAACGTGAGTATCATAGTTAATAACTTTCCAAGAAGACCCCAACCAACTCACGTAATTGAGGAAGAGAGCCACAATCATCCGCCAGAAAACAGTTTCGTGGGATGTTACGCGGTGGCTGGCATACTTGATGCAGATCGAAGCGATACTGAAGTTTAACCCAGCGAAGACAATGAATCCGAGCCCTTGCGCTCGTTTCATACTCCAAAGAGTGTTTTCGACGGCCTTGACGGGCACATCCGCATCTTCCACTTCACTCTTCGAGCCCGGGTCGTCCGGGTTGGACGATTTCAGCAGCGGTTGGTCTTCGTTCTCGACATCTGCAACTTTTCCGTTCGGGTCGGGGATACTACGTGGGGCATCGGGTGGAAGTGGCTGCACTACCGCAGATCTGTTGTTTGGAGCCATCTCGCACCCCGAGTCAATGGCTAGTGGCAGCCCCCGTGCCAATCGCTCAATGGCATTCGTCAGGCTTCTCGGAACACTCGATACCTTAGACACAGCAAGAATAGCCGCCGGGCATCACCAATGGAGTTCATCGCTCTACTATTTTCAGTTTTTGCAGTTTGTTCTTCCAATCCCCCTGATGAGATGGCACCATTTTTCTTCTTTGGTCGATCTCGATAACCGATGATGGCAACGGCATTCGCACCGTTTTAATGGTTAGTTTTAGTGGAATGCCGACGCCAAGAAGACACACGACGATGGTGAAACGATTTATCTTCCACTTTTCGTTGGGTGCTGCGAGTACAATGTACATTTTCGAAGTTATCCTCTTGAAAAAAAAAGATAATGGAAGGAATGGTGTTTGTCAGTCCCGCGTGGATTGTTCGACACGAAAACGCTACTTCTTGTACGCCTTACGCAGCACAATGAGAGACGCCCCGCTCATGATGATCGCTGCACCGACAATGCTTAGAGCGTTTACGCGTTCCCCCAATATCGCGATATCCATGACCACGACGAACACCACGTCAAAGTAGCGCATGACCGACGCGATGCCGGCCTTCTCGATCTGGAATCCTTTCGTGAGGAAAATCTGTCCTACGAACGAGAAGAAGCCGCTGCCAAATACTGAGAACAGGAACTTCGCATTCATCGGAACTTTCACGGCCTGAATGAACATGCAAGCACAGTTCAGTGTGTACAGCAGTCGCGAATTAAAGGTTAGCTGATGAGCTTACCACTCCCACAAACATGATTGTCAGAATTGACGTGATTGTTCCGAACGCGAAGAAGTAGTGAATGGCGGCCAGGTGATCCACCGCGTGCAGTTTTCTCAGAGTTACGTACACGATCGCTTGCGTCATTGCACCGCCAAGAGCACAGCAAACTGCGAGCACGGGGGCCTTCGCAGCATCTCCCGCTGTTCCGAAGAGAAAAGATGGTCTTGTCACGAACAGCGCACCCAGGAACGCTGTGATGGCAGCCGCGAAGTCGACCCGATCAATGCTCTCCTTCAACACCACAGCTCCCTGCAGGCATAACACACAACAACCATTAGTGTCCATGACTGAGCAGCAGTTGTCTGTGCTCAACCTACCAAAAATAAGGTGAAGATCGGACTCAAGAAGATGATGACCACCGCATCGGTTAGCACCATCTTCGACATCGCGTAGAACTGCAGGTTCACGCCGATTGTGCCAACGATACAGCGGAATAAAAGCAAGCGGCGATACTTCGGATCGACTTCCAGTTTTCGTTTCTTGTAGCGGGACCATAGCTATCACACACGAGCAATGCACACAACAGAATGAGTGCGCTTGTTAAATCGATAGACAAGCAGAAGGGGAGGAACTATTGGCTTACAAAGTTCATTGTCATGGCCACAAACATCCTCCAGAACACCGTCTCGTGTGACGTCACGCGATGGCTCGCGTACTTGACGCAAACAGAGGCGACACTGAAGTTGAAAGCTGCGAACACGATGAATCCGAGTCCTTTCACCCGCTTCGCGCTCCATGCAGACGAGTTGTCACCCGTAGAGCTGCCAACAACTTCGCTCTTGGAGGTGTGCTCACCAGCACTCGAACACTTCAAAAGCGGTTGGTCATCGCGATTGCTTTCGTTACCGTTGCTGTCTTCGATCCCGTCCGACAACTGAATCGTCTTCATGGTGGTGTCGTCGTCCGGAGGAATTGGAGCCACTGCAGCTCCACCATGGTTATCGGTCCTTGACGGTACAACCATTCGAAATCAAGTGTTTCAGCTGAGGATTTGTGAGCTATCTACCGCCGTGAGAATTTGAGAGTGGGCTGAATAACAAGAGCGCAACCTTCCTACTGTGCCAGGGTCATGGCCAGGTTCGGAAGTAGCCGTGGAGGAGAATTGTGCACGATAAGTACTGTGGGCATTTTGTTGAGTGGAAAAATCTCCGCAAATAACCACCGTGCGATAAATGATTGTCTCCCCGACTCACGGAATGAAACGCTGGCTGTAGCATTCCCCAGCATTGATAACCTTGCAGTGGCGGGGTCAAAGTACATGTAGGTAACATTCCAAAAGTTTCGATACCTTCTCAACGGCTTAACGTTATCCGGGCTTAATGGACAATGATTATCAGAGCTCCACGCATACTGAGCAATGCTACATGCTCGTCAGGAACGGTAATGCCCGCGACCATTACGAAGAAGCAGCGTGTGGCCGAAGCGTTTTCATCTTGAACCCCAACGCAAAGGACCCGATGTAAGCCTTACGCAAAAAAGCCGCTCCCGAAGGTTGCCATCATTCTCGTTGAAGCTGTAAATATGTAAGCCCCCCCCCCTGCTATTTTCGTTCATGTGAGGTGATGATCCGTTGCGAGTCTGTGACGTGTGATGGTGGAGAGAGCCTCTTCAAGCAAGGCGATCTTTGTCAAGCGTTGCGACCAGCAGTCTCAGTTGAGATTTCGCCTCTCTTGCCTGATGAGTTGGAAGAAGGTCGAGTTCAAAGGCAGCGACAGTGTGGACCGGTTGCAGCGCATCCAGGCGCTGTGCACCTCGTTCGACACGAAGCTCGACGGCATTTTGATCATCGGGGGCGTGGACAGTTTCCACTCGCAGGCGTCTCAAGCCGCGATCAAGTACCTTTTCCTCGGTAGCTCAGGCCAGGAGCTGCTGGGCGAGCAGGTGATACTGCAGGAGCACGAGCGTCTGGAGGACGTCATTCTACTCATCTGTCCGCAGCGAGTGTCCATCTTCTACTCGTCGGAGAGCGACGCCGCGGTGAAGGTTCTACCGGTCATCTCCAAGTGGCGCCATGTAACGGAGTACGTCGTCCACGACGGGATGGAGCCGGACGAGCAGGAAGAACGCAAGATCAGCGCGTTCAAGAGCATGATGGCGGGGGTCAAGACGGTGGGGGTTCCCTTCGGAGTGGACCGTGAGGGTACCAACCTACAAGACTCGATGGTTCCGGAGAAGTGGCCTCTGGTCCAGTCCTACGGCTTAGAAGGTGGGGAATCTACCGGCAAGGGGTTCTTCACCATGAACCACCGAGTGGTGAATGTATCGCGAGAGATGATGGATGTTATGGCTCAACTGGATGGGTTTAGTGCTAAGAGAGTCGTGCAGGAGAGCCAACCCTTCTTGGCCCACCACTTCGACGAGTTCCTGCTGAAGCTGGACCATGCAGAGAGCCCCGATGTACGCAGCGCCAAGTCGGAGAGCGACTTGGGGGAAGATCTGCTGAGCTTCTACGAGTTCGGGACGATGCAGTACAGCGCTCGGGGGCTGAAGATGGGGCCGAATCGAGGCAGTCGAGTGCTGTTCGGGGCGAGGACGAGCTCATTGACAGAGAAGTCGTCATCGAAGGCTTTCTTTTCGAATACCGGAGTTAAAGAGGGAGTTCCCGCTACGCACATGGTCGTGCAGGCGGAGGATCCGTTCACCGGCGTGCGGTTCGCCCGCACGTACTTCCTATCGTCGGGTAAAGTCTGCAAGAAGGTCGTGGACGAAGACGCGCTGGTGCCTTCTCCAGTCAAACCGAAGTCGGATGTGGCTACAACGGCGGCAGATACGAAGACGATGATCGACATGTACGCGCTGCTGCTCCGCGGGTTCAAAGCTGGTGCTGCAGAGCTGGTTCGTGAGTGTATGGACGGCAAACTGGCGTCAGTGGATCGGTGCATTGAATCTGCTCGCGCTGAGGCCATCCACGCTATCATTGAGATGGACAAGACACACTCGCAACTGCTGGGGTCGAGTAAGTTCCCCACGAAGTTTATCGATGACCAACTACAGCTCAGTGCAGAGATTATGGACGCTCGTGGACAGCCCGTCGACTCGTTAACGGGAGGTTCGTACTGCTATCGTGTATTTGATAGCAATTCTGGGGGTACTTACACTCTTTCTTGTAGACTGGTGCCTTCTGTATTGCTCCATGAAGTTGGCGAATATTCCGAGCGATGCTAATCCATCGCTACCATTGGGCTCTCTAGTAGTTGGGGACACCTTTTTGTTTCATGGTCGGGGGGCCGGTAGTTTGTCCAGTCCCGGTATCAAGCGCGTCCTTCACGTTACCAAGCCATTCGCGAATTTCCGCTCGTGGATCCAGGGTGGAGAGGAAGCGGAAGCTGTTGACGACCTGATGCGAACGCTTCAGTCTGAATTTATGCTTCAAAGCCGCTCTGTGCGTCTCGGTAAGGCCATAACTCCGCTTGACTCTGATATGGAGGCGAATCGAGAAGGTAGCACAGCTCAAGCGACAATGTCGTCGAAGGCTACACTCCTTCTCAACAGCGACTTGATGCCGATCGTCCACGGCAGTTGGAGGGTTTTCACTGGTGGGATGGTGTTTGCAAACCCCTGTTTCAACCCGATCGTCGTGTCCATTGAGCGGAATGTAAAGAGCTTGACTATCCTCCCGTCACCTCATGAAGAGCTGGTGCTGCTGCAGATGGAGCTCAAGGACGATGAGCATACTCCGGTAAGTACTTCACAATTTATACAGTGACAGAACTGTACGCCAATACTGATAATATGTTGTTATTGTTGTGCAGTTATCAGAAGCGCTTCCGTTCTCACTCGTACCCCAAGAACTTTTCATCCCTCTTCAGTCGGGTACGCGTTTTCAGGACGAGGTGTTCCGTGCGCTAGAGTCCTGGAAAGTCACTGCCGCGTCACTAAACGTTCCGATTTTCCGAGCCAGCGATCTCAGCGAGCAGTTCGACGCCGAAACTCCTCGAGACCGTGAAGTCGCGAACTTCGAAGTCCCAGTTCACGTGAAGGCAACCTGCGAGCTGCTTGTACAGAGGCAGACGTTTGTCGGCCAGGATGCTCGAACTATTGACGATTTCTTCCCACAAGATTTCATCCCAAAGGACCCCGGAGCGGCTACGACACTACCGAAGCCCAACACAGACGACCTAAGCAGACTTTGTATCCCAGTTACGGTCATGCTTGGAATCCCTGGGAGTGGCGTCGCGGCGATGGCGAATTCCATCTGCAAGATTTCGTCTGCGAGCTTCGAGTGGGTCACAGTTGACGTTGATCTCCGCGATCTGGACCCGTCCAAGCAGCAGAAGATGGAGGCGTCAGGGTTCTTCGAGATCTCGGACAAACTCAGTCGAGCGCTGGATCGGATCAAGGCTGACGTTAAGACACTGATCCTCCACCCTCGAATTATGCTCACAGTTGTGGGCTACATCGATCCGATTACTGTGGCATGTGCGATTCGACGTGGAGCCCACGACGCCTCTCTCTCCAGCAAAATCGGAGCTGTCATTGCCTGCGTGAGCGCGACGAATGTGTATCTCCCTGACCCACTGGCCACGCAAGCGCCATTCCCCAAAGTGTTCGACCAAATGGAAGCCGGGTTTGTCACTCACATGGTGCTGACTAATAGCGCTGACATTGAACCGGCCGTGCTCCAGCGACTGCGCTTCCACATGGACCACGTCAATCCTTTTGCCGATGTGATGGTCCTCACCCATGACGTCTTCGAAGGACCGTTAACGCCGCTGCTGGCTATCGACCGCTTTGAGAGCGCGTACTACAAGCAGTACCGCAACGCCCACTTCCCTGACTGGGAGAGTTCTTCGTCGAGTAACAACGCAGCGCCGATTTACACTCGCTACGTGGCTGAGCTGGAGAGTGAGCTAGCTCCTGTGAGTTTCCGCTTCGAAATCGTCCCCGGGATGGACCGATCCAAGTTTTCGTTCTTAATCGCAAGGACGTTGACACCTTTTGCAGCATTTACCAAGTCCATGGACCGAGTTTACCCCATGGACAACGCTGGGAATAAAAATACGAAAGGAATTCGTATTGCTCAGACGATCGCGGTGGAGAAAGTTGCCAACTCGTCCACTGGCTCATCAGCGACCCCAAGTGCTGAAGGTGTTTTCTCCAACGGACAGTCACGATCGTGTTGGTGCGTGGAAGGGCAAGTTGTGTTCAAGGATGAGCCTGGGTGCGTGTACGAGTACCGTTCGACGGGTACCTTCGCTCGCCTCTGGGTCGACTCGAACCAGTTGAACAACAAGGCGGATGGTCTTCCATCGCTGGAGATGAAAGTCACTGGTCAGGGTCTGAATGCGGATAAACTTCGCGAGATGCTGCTGAACTGCTACGCTCATGCTGAAGCCTCACCGAACCAAGTTCGTTCCAAGGCTTCGATCTCGTTGGAAGAAAAGCGCGAGATTCAGCGACAGCATGTAAGTTAGAGTCAAGCATGGCGTTATTACTCTGGCTCACTGATATACTTTCTTGTGGTATGATAAAGGCGATGGACCCCCTACCTGAAGGCTATCTGTTCGACGGCACCAACTACGTCGACTTCTTTGGTGGACGCTACGAGTTCCACCCCTGCATTGCCCAGTTCATTGACGAGTACGTCACTGCTGCGAACGACGACAGGAAGGCGACGAATCTCAAGGCCACGGCAGAGCGCGAGTCCCAGCAATCGTTCGTTAGGCAGATTGTCTAGATTGGACGAGAGTAGCCCTCGTAGAAGTTCGCTAAAAGTCAGCGAAATACTTCGCATTGTCCTCAGGATCAATGCTTTCTGCACTAGACAAGCTCTCGATTCTTTCAGGTGCGCGAACTCTCGCTGGGTTGTAGTCAGCTTCGGGGTTGTAAGGCACAGCAATTGATCCGTTTTTTGTCTCCAGCAACTTCCACTCGACATCTTGGAACCAAGCGTGGTGCATGACCTGTGTTTACAGATCAAATTCGCTAGTTAGAATTGACTTTCCCGTACAGTTGCTTAATCCAAAAGTTCATACCTCTGCTGCTCCATTGCTTCCAAGACGCTCGCGAGGATGAAGCTTCAGTAAACCGCTAGAATTTTGAGCCCCGAAGCATTAATCAGCACGAAAATGGGAGAAAATGTCAGCGTAGTGATATCCGCCTACCTCAGGAGCGATCGCAGATCATCGCCTAGTTGATCTTCTGGGTAATGCTGAGGCGAGCTTGCTACGCGCTTTATTCGCTGGAAATACTCGTCCATGGTACTGTCGGTTGGGCACTGATACTCCCAAGGCGGATGCCCAACAACCATCTCGTAGATTACGACACCCAAGCTCCTGTCGGTAAAGCAAACTTGTAGGTTAGGAAGTGTAAAAGGTCCGTGGATACAACACCACCTCTTATGGTAAATTGAAACTTACCACCAATCCACCGCAAACCCGTAGGCTTCACGGTAAAAAACTTCCGGAGCCATGACGTAATGTGTTCCGCACATGGACTGAGTGCGCTCCGTGGAATCTCCGCCAGCTCCACTGACAAGCTTTTTCGCCAGTCCAAAGTCAATCACTTTGATAAACCCATCCCTCCCCACCAACACATTTCCACTCTTTAGATCTCGGTGGATGAACCCTTGAGCGTGCAGATCGCGCAGTGCCAGCACCAGTTGTGCTGCGAAGAATTTGGCGACGTGTTCCGGGAATTTCCCCGTCTCTCTGTACTTCCACACGCACTCGTACAGCGCTCGACCGTCGATAAATTCCTGTAGAAATGCAACTTGCTCCGTCGTCTCGAAGCTCTCAAAGCCTCGACACAGGAACAGACTCGTAGCGTGCTGCAGAACGAATTTTTCCGCTTCCAGCCGCAGTTTTTGCTGCTCCGAGACAATCTTCGACCTCGGAATACGCTTCAACGCTGCAAATATTGCACAGATCCTTAGTAAAAAAATAATTGTTTTAACAAGATCGAAGCCAAAGTTACGGACTAACCATAGAGATCGGACGAACCACTTCGCCGCACAAGATACACGCTAAAATATGCAAAAAAAGAAGTATCAATTGCCAAGTGAGCTGTTCCAATTCAACATATGCAATAATCTAACTACTACAGTGTTTATCTAGAAATTAAATGCTTTGATGCTGCTGCGTGCTCACTCACCTCGCGTAGCCTCCACGGCCCAGGAGCTGCAGCTCCTCCAGGTCGTCCATGCTGCTGGAAGATCGCAAATAACTTCGTAAGTTACATTGAAAACAATCGCACCTAGCCCTTTCGCGATTTCTTATTAGCCAATGAGCGCCATTTCAATTTATTCCAAAGCGTTGCGAGGCGATGGCGGCGATGCGCGGACGGATGCGCAAGGAGATCGCCATGCTGGAGAGCGACCCGCCCTTCGGTGCGCGCAAAAACCTTACGACCATGACCAGCAAGCGATTCTGCATCTGCTGAGCTAATTTGTGGAATTTAATGCGTAAATTGTGCTCGGCAGGCGTCAGCGCGTGGCCCAAAGACGACAAAATTGACCTCCTCGAGGCTCGTGCGTGATATTTTCACACTGAGCCAGTCCTACAAGTTTTTGTTTCTTACTAATGTTTTATATTAATACGTGTTGCTATTGTTTGTTGTGACGCTGCAGAGATTCTGGGCCCGGATGGGTCCCCGTACGAGAAGGGCGTGTTCCAGCTGGAGATTGAGATTCCTGAAAGGTTCGTCGACGACGATGATCGACGCTGGCTCTGGAGTAACACGAAAGATTTTGTTTATTTATTTATTGGATAGGTATCCGTTTGAGCCGCCCAAGGTCCGCTTCATCACTCCTATTTACCACCCAAACATCGACGATGCCGGACGCATCTGCCTCGACACTCTGAAAATGCAGCCAAAGGTTGGTCTCGATCGAATGAATGTGTGGGAAATGGTGTATTTTACTAAGTTTTTTTTACTAATTTTTCATTCATGCAGGGTTCTTGGCTGCCGTCGGTGAACATCAGTACGCTGCTGACTACAATTCGTCTGCTGATGGCGGAGCCTAACGCGGACGACGGCCTGATGCCGGAGATTGTATGACCTCTGCTCTGCGTGATCACTTGAATAATGTCTTTGTCATCTTACGATAGTATTTGGCGTGTTTGCTGCTACCTTTAGGCCGACATCTTCAAGCACAACCGCGAGTTGTTCACCAGAAAGGCGACAGAAATGACGATTCAACACGCTCAAACTACGCAAGTTCATCCACCCAAGGCGGCAGTAGAAACAAACGTAGCGGATACAGAAGACGCGGCTGATACCGTCGAAGATGCTGCCACTCAAGAGACGGAAGGTCCTTCGCAGCGTATCGGTACGGACTCTGCGTCTTCCGATGACTCGTTCAGCGACGGCGGATCGTCAAGCGAGGAGGAAGCCGACGACAACTCGGCAGATGACAATAATGACGCAAGTGAGGGCGAGGATGGAGCCGACCCACCCAACAAGCGAAGACGCCAGTCGTAGGCACCGACGATACCGGCAGTAAGACACAACACAGCACTAAATGATTCCACGAGAAGAGAACGTTTGGTTATAATTACCTTTTCACTGCAATCCATCTAAGACTCGGATGATAAACGATTAACCATGCATCTGTAGTTGAATGGCTTCGGATGGCATGATCCTTCCTGATGTGAGACTACATTGCGACCCACTGGTGGCGGCCTGTCACCTGTAGAGTATCGTATAAGAGTACTGCCGAGGGGATCGCTCTAACCAGCTAGACGAACAGGAAATGCTCGCATTCATTCAGTCGTGTTTTCTTTTATTAAAAGGATGACTTCGTAGTGTGTGTGTGTGTGTTTTTGTATTAATTCGACGCATAGTGATGAGGCCAAGACGGTCGTGGAGGCGTTAGACGGCATCGTGTAAACTGTACTGCTTTAAATGCACCGTCAGCTTTGCTAAGTCAACACTGGGCTCTGTCTTGAGGCAAGTACCTGCGGAGACGCGGGCAAACTCTCGAGCACATGCGGTCGCGACTTGGCGTGTTTTCCGCTTTGGCTGTGCCTCTATACATCATTTCACCGAACAAATACATGGGCAAAGCAGGTTATATCAAGGGCTTTCTTCATTGAACTCTAGTAAGCACTTCATACCTTGCCCATTTGCATGACGTCGATGTTTTCTTTCGGTGTCGGGGTGTAGTCGAGCGGCTGTAGTGTGGCAGGGACCTCGCGCTTCGACTGTTGCAGTGCCTTCTCGCTCTTCCACTTGGCCCCTGCGGTGCTTCCGGCCATTATGGCGCCCGCAATATTACTACGGCTGCCAATACGCTCCAGCTCTTGGTTGTTCTTGGGCCCCGGTACTTCTGACTGTCCACCACATCAAGCACATACCAGCGGGAGACACATGGATGGTGCCTCGCTCATTGCCATCTTATCGATGCATCACAGCCTCGAGTCTTGTCCGGGTCAGATCAGTCTGTATCGTGAGCAATCTAATTTCTCCCAATTTAAGCATTGCGAACGTAGCCCCATTATTGTTAGCTAGATTGTTATTTAAACCACTTAAGACGTAAAGGTATCTACTGTTAAAGCAGCGGTCACCTTATCGATAATATAAGGGGGCGTGCCATTATTCGTAAATTTTGTGCAGAATGATTTTGCTTATGGAGGATGGTTTGGATGCCCTTTTAGCCTTAGCCATGCAAACTTGAAGCTGTAGTCAAAACCTGCGCACGAAAGGGCAAAGGTTAGCGTATTTGCAATTGAGTCCATCGTTTTTTTAACCCCTCTTCTTACCACAATGCTGCAATGAAGATTGGACATTGTAGAAGACCCAAAAGATCAATCGATTCTGGACGCGGCTGCATTGTCTCTCCAGAACGAACGCCAATTGCCGAAACACGGAGAAGCGCATTCTGTACCACAACACCCCGTTTATAATGAACAGCGAAGCTAGCTGTAGCCCC
The DNA here is from genome assembly GCA_024679115.1 of Phytophthora pistaciae. Classification (NCBI taxonomy): domain Eukaryota; phylum Oomycota; class Peronosporomycetes; order Peronosporales; family Peronosporaceae; genus Phytophthora; species Phytophthora pistaciae. The sequence continues at coordinate 9,742 of JAIKVE010000150.1, read as the reverse complement.
GAGTACAGAAACAAATTGAACAGAGTGTTCTGTAGCTGAGAGTACTCCATGCTGGCCATTTGCTCGTAGAACGCGCGATTGGGGAGGTGGTACATCGTGAACAGGTACGCCGCTGCAACAGTCAACAGTCAGGTAAAATCTTCAGATTCCAGCGGGCTCAACTCATGTGCCTCACTTACCATAAATGATAGGGATCACAACTTCGACATAGTTTAGCAAGACCACGAATTCCGTAATATACAACACTTTTCGGAGATTGTGCACATATTCCGCCTCCTTGGATACATTGAAAGCGCTTGACGCGTCTCTCCGATGTGGCCCAAAAAGGCTTTCCTTCCTCAAAATTGGGTCAAGCTGGAAAAATATCGAGTTATGCTCCCGCGTGGCGACTTGGGGTTTGGCAACATCGTTATTGAGTGGTCGTATAGTTGCTGAAAGTCTCTTTAAAGATTTTTGAAACGAGGAAAATCTTCGTGGGGAAGAAGCAACATGTCGGTCGACAATATCCTGAGCAACTTGATACTCCGACGTTTTGTGGCTGTACCGACTCACTGATGCGTCGACACCAATTTGTCTCCTTATCGTCTTCAATCGTTGAACGACCAGCTCGATATCGTACAAGGACGCAGCCATCTGCAGCGCGTCCGCGGTCATCAGTACCAGTGTTGTCTGTACTGATGGCGTGTTCTGCATGCAGTAGGACACGAACAAAGCACTGAACAATTCCACGTTCAAAATGACGATCTCCGGGATATCGTCGTTCATATGCTCAACGGTTTTAGCCACAATGTTGCGTAGAACCAGCTTCAAGACGGGAAGAAGAGCTGCGAACCCAGTTTTCCCGTGCTCTGGGACCATTCGGAACAGATAAAAGTACATGGGGTATATCGTAACGAGGGCTTCTTGACACGCCATGATCTTCAGCGAGTTGATCACAAAGGACCAAACCACTGGATCAGCTCGAGCTCTTTTCATCCACGAACTGAGGGGAAGGACCACCAGCGGCAACCAAACGGGCGATACCATGATACTACCGAATGGCAGTGGGAAGCCGACGTTGAGTGCCAGCAAATACATGACACATACCGTCAGAACTGCGATGATCCCACTGACACCGACAGTCTGCACAGTCGAGAGAGGCATTGACTTGACAATGTGCTTGAACTGGACGTACGTCATGACGGTGGCGATCCAAAAGGAGACGAATGCTCGCACAAAGAAGAGATGGTTGGCGTGGATTCCCTCGGCTATGGGTCGCAGAGGCACCAAGTCGACGACCGTGATCAGAATGAGGCTAGGAAGTGGCGTGAGCAGCGGGATAATTAAAACACGGAGACTGCTCTCGTTGTTGCTGTATGCAAAAAGTTCCTTGACTCGCCCCACGGAATGCGCGCCTTGGAGCTCCACCTGTATAGTTCTCCATAGTGCAGCGAGCTTTGTTCGTAGGAACGATACCATCCCGCCAGAGGTGACGACGCGCATGGTTGAAATGTTGAGCACTACCGCAGTTTAAAGGTTATTTTTGCATCGACATGTCCAAGATATGAACATGAATAGAGTCTTACTGTTTACAAGCATATTTTGTACTTCAGTAGTTTCCCGATTATAGCTAGATTTATCTTTCGGCTCCTACGTATCAGACATGCTCGAAACTTCTCGATATTCGTATACTATCTTTGGTGTCCACGAAGCCACGCAAATGTAAAGTCAAAGTCAAAGCCTGATTGCGCGTACAAACCCATGCCATGGATGCGTGAGTACTCAGCAATAAAGGGTTAGAATAACAAAGTTTGAGCGAAGCACTTACCAAGATGTTGCAAGGCTGTTTGTACGTTGTAAAATACCCAGAGGATCCGCTTGTTCTGCACCGGACTGCACTGCCACTCCAAGACAAACGACAACTGACGGAAACCAGAGAGGCGCATCTTATGCCATAGAACCAGGTTCAAGATAACCAAAGACCCGAGCTGCAGCCCCGCGTACATGAGTACGCTCGATAGAGTATTCCATAGCTGCACGTTGTCCATGCCGTCAACCTGCTTGTAGTAGGCTCGATTTGGTAAATGATACATCGCCAGCAGATACGCCGCAGGCAGTTCATAGCATACAGTGCAGAGTTAGTGATCAGCCAGCCCCACCACTTATCTGTTGACACGTACAGAATATCTCGGAATAATGACTTCCACGTAGTTCCGTAGGACAAGAAACTCCGTGATGTACAGCACCCGCTTCAACTCCTGAACATACTGAAGCTCCAACGTCGTCGAACTAGCTCGTGTACTACTACATCGCCCCTTGTTTGCGATGGCAGTTTGTGGTTGATTGTCCCCTTGCGGTAATCCGAGTGGCTGGACCGTTGGAGACATTTTGTTCAAGGAATGGAGAAAAGCGTACGAGTTTATACGGTGGGGGAGTATATCTTGAGCGAGATCGCACTCTCGTGGTCCTTCGCCCCCTGGTGTTGCTTTCTGTTTCATTCGCTCCCTCAAAGTCTCCATTCGCTGTACCCCTTGCCCAATATCGTAGAGCGATGTACTCATCTGGAGTGCATCGACAACCATCAGCAACGCCATCATATTGACGGACGGGGTGTTCTGCATGCAGTACGCCACAAACAGCGCACTTTCCACTTCGACGTTGAGAATGACCCCCTCAGGAACTTCATCGCTCAAGTATCCAACCGTTTTCGCCATAGCATTTCGAAATATTAGTTTAAGGAGAGGTAGAAGAAGCGCAAACCCCGTTTTACCACTTGCCGGGACAGTCGTAAAGAGGTAAAAGTAGGTAGGGTACACTACGACGAGAACTTCTTGACACACCATCACTTTCAAAGAGGTGACCACAAGTGGCCACGCTACCGGATCATTGCGAGAGTTTATCATCCACTTAACCATCGGTAGGAGGAACAGTGACAACCACACAGGGGACATGGTGATGATACTGAACGGTAGTGGAAAACCAATCGCGCGAGTGAGGCCATACATCACACTGACGGCGATTCCAGCCACGACAGCGCCGTAGATCGCTATCTTCACGTTAGAAAGCGGCAACTGGGGCACGATGTGTTTGAACTGGTTGTACGTGGTGGTATTTGCGAGCCAAAACGAGATGAATGCGCGTATAAAGAACAGTTTGTTTGAGTCGGCACTCTTGTGCACCGGCTGCATGGGGAGCAAGTCGACAAGCGCGGTTATTGCCAGACACGGCAGTGGGGTGACCAGTTGGACCAGGAGCACGCGTAAGAAGCCCATTTCATTGCTGTAGGTAATGAGATCATGTACACGCTGAGTAGAATATGCGCCATGGAGCTCCACCTGCGCGGCCTTCCAGATCACCGCGAGTTTCGACTTCACGATGAGCAGCATCAGTACAGGAAGAACTGGTACGTCAAGAGCGCAAACATCAACTAAGTCGTTTATAATTACCCATTCTTTGAGCATCAGACTGTGCCATAGTTAGCCGCTGCAGTATTGTGCAAGTTGCAATTGTTTCTTGAAATAGGTACTTAAGTATTGTGTGAGTTGGCCTCTGCACTCTAACCCGGAAAACCATCAATATGGGATAAATAAAAGCTGCCAAATCTTAATAGCGAGTCGATGTCGTAGTCTTCCGAAGCCATGCAAACTGCAGCGAATAATCGGATCCTATTAAAATAAAACTCCCACAATGTTTAGAGACCTTCGATCAGAACACGAAAACCGTGAGACGTACCGAAATGCTGCAGCGAAGTTTGTACGTTATAAAAAACCACAAGATCATTCGATTCTGCACTTGACCCCACTGTTTCTCCAGTACAAAGGAAAGCTGGTGAAAGGCCGATATCTGCAACCTGTGCCTCAATTTCACACTTAGTGCAACTAGCGACGCTAACTGTAGCGCAGCATAGAGCAGCACGTTGAAAACAGCATCTCGAAGCCGACTATCGTCCATGTCGGCCATTTGGTCGTAGTAGGCGCGATTCGAGAGATGATACATCGCAAGTAAATATGCGGCTGTACATGCAAAGCTCAGAACCGATATTAGAGTGGTTGAGAGTTACAAGATAATCAGAAGACCTACAGAATATGACTGGGATCACGACTTCCACGTAGTTTACCAGCAAGACGAACTCCGTAATGTATAGAATCTTTCGAAGTTCTACCACGTACCGATAGTGATGCTCGTGCCAGCGGTATTATGTAAAATTTCTTTTGTGTGTCCAGGATAGTCATCGTCACTAAACTCTGACAGCATAGGAGCAACCTCAGCAAGTAGCCCTTTTGGTTTCTTAGGCTGTAAAGCACGATTTTGCTGTGGGTGAATTGTCCGTGATATCGTTTGAGTGGAAGCCCGAACCAGAGCAAAAAGGGTCCACGTCGAAACCCTGCTATCGTTTGGCTTCATCTGAACGTGCCCGAGATCGGGATCCACATTTGTGTTCCTGTGCTTGCATTGAACAGTCACTGCCTTTCCAATTCCACTCTCCATTTTCAAGACCTTCATGCGTCGGACCACATATTCGATATCGTAGATCGATAGACTCATCTGCAGCACTTTTGCAGACATTAGAGCACAAGTCGTCGTCACCGACGGAGCACTCTGCAAGCAGTACGTCGAAAACAATGAGCTGGACATATCTACATTGAAGACGACCACTTGCGGGACCTCATCCTTCATATGCTCAACCGTTCTCGCCAGGAGTTCGCGAAACCCGAGTTTCATGACCGGTAAAATGAGTGAACATGCCATATTTGCACTTTCCGGGACAATTGTGAAACAGTGGAAGTAGGCTGGCCCGCCATCAATGCAGCACGATAAATCATTTTGGAGGGGCCGGACAGGAAGACTGTTTTAGGATAAACTTCGGGAGTGGCAAGCTCATCCCTAAACGACGCGTACTAAGCTGTCTCGGCTCGTTCTTGGTATACAGATCGTTGCCGTAGTTCCGAATTGTTGAATTATATCCGCCCTCCGCCGAATAAGCAGCTCAACGTCCAACAGCGACGCGCACATCTGCAGCGCATCTACTGCCATCAGCATGAGCGTAATTTCAACTGACGGGGCGTCTTGCATACTAAAAACCAAAACAATGCGCTAAACACCTCCACGTTCAGAATAACGACTTCCGGGATATTATCATTCGCGTGGGCTGTGAGATTCCGCAACACCAGCTTCATGGCCGGCAAAAGAAGCGCCAACGGCGTTTTCCCACTCTCTGGAATCATGGTGAACAGGTGAAAATACACTGGATAGATAATCATGAGCGCTTCTTGGGACAACAGAACCTTAAAACCATTGATAACGAGCTGCTTCATCTCCAGATCTACGCGAGCTTTACTCAGCCACGACGCAACCGGTAGGAACAGGGAAGTCAGCCAAATCGGAGAGACGGTAATGATCGTAAAAGGAGCTGGAAATCCTATCCAAAGGCCAAGACCAAAGACAGCTCCAACTGTGCAAGCAGCGACAACGGCACCATAGCTGACCGTTTGGTGTTTGGACAGCGGCAGTTGTGGCACAATTTGCTTGAAGTGCAAATACACAACTCCACTCGCGAGCCAAAAGGAGGCGAGGGTCCGCGCAAGAACAATTGGTTCGAGTAAACTCCTTCCGAGGGCGGTCGCAGAGGAACCAAATCCACGAGCGTCGTGACAGCGAGACAAGGCAGCGGTGTCAACACCAAGACCAAAAGAACACGGAGGTTACTCACTTTGTCGTTGTAAGGCGAAGAATATTTCAGCTCGCTGGGTGGAGTACGAGCCTTGTAGCTCAACTTGCGCAGCTTTCCAGAGCGCGGCCAGTTTTGCTTGCAGGAACCTGATCATGCTCACGACGTTAGAACGACCGCTCGGAAAAGTTCGTGCAATGCCGGAACACGAAGTTATTCGTGCCTCGACTGGTTTCGAAACTCGATATCGACTTCGTAGTACCTACTAGTACGTGGTGGTCGTTTGATTATCTTTAGCTGTTAAGATAGCTGGTGTCTTACTTCCGTAACTTGCAATGTACGAGAATGGTGTGGGATGCTGCCAAGAATCAAAGACCTGCTGCCGTATCTAGCCCTTCTCTCCTTGGGGTCTTGCAGTTGAAAGTGTACTTCTATTTTTTAGTGTTAAGCACTGGTGCTTCAAGTTTTGTACAATCCAGCCATCTCGTTGTCTTGCCTAAGTCTTGTGAGCCCGTTCGTGTTAACGTCTTGCCGAGTTTTACCGTTAATCAGCTTAGAGGCATTTCTCCGCCAGTGGTCTGCCCGGACGGAATGTCCCGAAGACTTTGTCCCAAAGCGAGAAGCGCTTGGCAAAGTTATAGCGCGGGTGCGTGTGGTGGAGGTCGTGGTCATGCACTCGCAGACAAATGCTCGTGACGTTGTTCAGCAGCGGCATCTGCGGGAACGAGAAGCCCTTGACCTCCAGGCCACAGTGGCCCGCCACCTCCACGTACGTCTTGTAGGCGAACAGCAGATGCAGTTGAAACTCCGTGAAGGGGAAGCTCAGAGTCCACGCCAGAAAGAACGGTAGCATGTTGCTGAGGAAGAGATCCACGCCGTCTTGCTCGTACGTCGACAGCGGACACGGGTGCAGGTGCAGATGGTGTTGCTTGTGCGCGTGCTGGTAGAGCCACGCCGAGCGGTGGCACGTCCAGTGCATGCAGTAGTGGAACAAGTCGAAGAGCACCTCGAACAGCAGCGACTTGGGCACGAACCACGCGTACTCGGTCAGGAACGACCACCAATCCGCAGAGCCTTCGGTTGGTGCAAGCGTCTGCTGAGCGAACCAGTAGGAGATGCACTCCGTGGGCACCGCGAGCAAAAAGATGCGGCGGTAGATGGCTGCGCTCTGCTCCTGCGTGAGCTGCACGCGCTTGGGTCCGTGGATCTTCGCCTTCGTAGTCGCAACCATCTCGAACCACTTGACCATCGTCAGAATGCGCAGCAAACTCGCGACGTAAAGCACCCCCACGCCCACGCCCGTGGCTAGAGAGTCCACATACGACACGGCCACGTAGCTGCCCAGGCCCACGCTGCAGATGAAGGCGTTGACGAGCGCATAGTATTTGAAGCGCCGAGCGAATAACTGGAGCATGGCGGAGAGCTGTCGGTTTGATGCTTGTGTAGAAGAGCGCAAATGCCGAAGTGAGCTTTAACTTAATCCTATCACACAGTAATAAACCTATCACGTTCTCTTCTTCCTCTTGTTCCCCTTGGTCCTAGCATCTTGTTCACTGGACGTTAGACTTTACTTGATCTCACCGAAGTTTCAGGGCAAGTTCGTCAGTGTACCATCGCGAGGTACATCCACCGCACTATCTTTCAAGCATCCCAAAAAGCCCGCGAGCGCGCTCGCGGGGATTTGAGCGCTCCCCAAGAACCAGACACTTCAATTCTTTGAGCAGTACCGTATTTGAGATCTCATACTTCATACAGGTAATTGCTGAAGTTGTAGTGTTGCGATGTGGACATGAGATGTACATGCACTGACGTTTGATGTCCATTGTGCATAAGTCGAACTTAACAAAGGGTTCGTGACTGGTCTCCCCGTCTATGAAACCCGTTTTTATTCCCTGCTTTCATCCAATTTTAGTACCACCGATTGTGTTGTTGTGTCCGTGTATCTAATTCTCTGAAAATTATTTCAGAGCTAAAGGGATCCGTGAAGGTCCGATTTTGCCATTGGTTGATGTCTGGTAATTTACATAGGTGATCGTCTACAGTATTTATATATAAAGATGGCATATTGAAAATTGCTGATGCGTGTACAGTGTCACTTTTCATCATTAATACCCGAGAAACTTCATAAATTACCTGAATGTTACCTGTGTCGTCGCCCCCTCCGCTTAAGTACAGATGACCACGGAGAAATACGCCAGCGCTGACCACCATCCTCCATAGTAAGCCAAAAAAATACGCCACGCCACGAGAGCTGATTGGCCGAAAGTATGCTTTGCGTCCTAGAAAAGGGTCGACAGTGTATGGAAGGACGAGTGATCTCGCAAGAGAAAGGTTATATTGTTTGTGGTTATTGAACTCGACAGCTTAAAAAGCTGTCAATTTCTGTTAAAAAGCTTACAAAAAGCAGTTTTCTTAAAACAAAACCTATTGCGTCATTCTACAATAGCAACCAGATATACTTGGCGGATTCTTGTTAGTTTCTTGGTGATCAAGCTTAAACAGGACCCTGGTGTACTATGTTAGCAACATCGCCCAATCCCAAGCCTGGTGAAGACTAAGTGCCTTGGGTACGCTTCAATAAAGGTTCAGACGCACATGCTTACATCAAGGAGGTGTTTAAAGGCTTGCAGAGCTGCTCCAACAATTATTTCTGCAAATTTTAAGGATTTTAGAAGTGTTAGGCTGAACCTCATTGACTAAAAATACATAGGTATGCTCATTTGTATCAGATCAGAAGTTTGGGTTTGTCGCATGGCGTATTTTTTGGTAGCATATTTCCGTCATGTACGTCCCTTACAAATGTTGCGTGAAAGTACAGTACATCTTGTAGAGGTCGACATATTTCAATCATCGACATCAGTCGGAGCAAGTCAACGTTAGAAATGGCAAGCTAGTTAAAAAAAAAAAGGAAGGCAACAATAGATCCTCAACCTTGCAGCAAAAGTCGACAACAAAAATGATGCGAATAGTACATGCCGTGGGGCATGTTTAACAGTGTGCAGTGTTAGATTGTCCGGTAGGTGGCACGCCGACAGCAGTAAGAAGCAAACCTATTCTTGTTACTGCGGCTTACACGTCGACCGCGACTACGATTCCTCCGAGTCTGCTCTCGTTCCAATCAATACAAAAGACAAACTGTGGCTACTGCTTTGCTCCTGTCGTTGATATCCTCGTTCTTCCAGCTTCACCACCATCACTCCTGACTGGGACTTGGCGTTGTACGCACCAGCCTGCACGAACCAGCAATTTGCACGATCAGCTTCCTAACACGCCGCCCTCCGAGAAAGCAAGATTGCTCTCGGAACTACTCTTCAGCTGCGTCTGGAGCAGCTTGAGCCAGCAACATCAGGTAGGACTGCTTACGCTTCACTTCACGGAGTGTCTGGCTGACGTTTGGCTGCATTCCCACCAACTCTTTCATCTTGTCCAGGCGCAAGTACCCCATCGGCTTCGTCAGGAGGTCGGCTGGATTCTCCTCGCCGGACACTTTCTGCAGCTCGACACCTTTCTGCTGCGCCATCTCACGGACGTAGTGTAGACGAAGCTCGATATGGCGCGTCTTCCTGCTGTATGTGGGGTGAGTCGCGAGGATAATAGCAGCTTGGTTATCCACGCCAAGTCTAAACACGATCTCACGTTTTCCAACGATCTCGACCAGCATGTTCTTGATTGATTGCCCCTCTTGACACGCCTCACAAGCTGCGGCATATTCAGCTTCCGCAGTGCTCAGTGCCACAATACTTTGACGCCTCGCAGCCCAAGCAACTGGTCCACCGGCAATCATCATCACATATCCCGACACACTCTTCCTCGTGTCAGGGCAATTGCCCCAATCAGCATCGACAAAACCACGGATTTCCAGCTCGTCGGTAGCTCCTGGGTTCTGTTTCTTGAAGAAGATGCCATGGTGTTTCGTCACTGCGAGGTACCGCAAAATTCTTTTGAGTGCACCAGCATGCGATGCGTTAGGGTGCTGAACGAAACGACTCAGATAGCCAACTGGAAACGCGAGATCAGGCCGGGTGCTCGTAGCCAAATACATTAAGGCTCCAATCGCCTCACGATAAGGTAGTCCAGGCTCTCTGTCTCCTTCTT